>PRKT01002663.1:0-10399 GCA_003671525.1 Saccostrea glomerata | reverse complement strand
TTGAATGCGTAAAATTTTAATCTAACACGCCAGTAACGAATGATTCATTTCCGCTGCATTCAGTAAATTGTGAGAATTAAGATTTACTAGAATATGTACTTTAGGTATGTAACAGAATGGAAACACTTAGCGGCATATCTACTGTGTGCGCATTTTGTGGCATATTAGGTATTTTCAATTAATTTATTATTTTACATTACTTCTTTAAAAGGTTTTGGTAAGTCAAAGTAGAAATGATATATCTGAGATTTAAATTGCATTTAAATTAAAATGAAGAAATAATGAATTAATTTGTCTAGGGAAAAAACAATAAAGATTTTTGTATTATAATTTATTGGTAGCTCTGTTCGTCTTCAAAGATATAATGTAAGTACAAAAATAGTAGAATATTATATAGTATTCTTGTCTTTGTGTCTCTGTGTTATTTGGCGGCCGCCAGATATTTTAGGTTGAGTCTAAATATCACGGGCCTAGCGTAGTTAGGAATATTTTTGAGATGTCTCTAACGATTTGAAGAAACCCGGTGGTTTATATTATTTCCGGAATGATTTTTATATCATCGTTGATAAGAAAACTATCTCAATGTTTTGTTTTTAATGCATTAAACACCAATTTGACGTTAAATTTCATGCCTAAAATAAATGAATTAGTTTTTTTGAGAAAAAAAAATGATTTTAAGCTATTTCAATTGGTAGATTAACATAAGGGAAATACTTATTCATCAATATAGAATATTCAAAGAATCGTAAATAAATATGAAAACTAAAGAAAAGAATATTACAAAAAAAGAACATTTAAATGAGAAAATAGTTTAAAAATTGAACTTAAATGAGATTGATAAGGACGGAAACATAAATATCAATATTACATATAGAAAACAACAATAAAATGTAATCTGTTTAATAAGTAAATAAATACAGAAAATAACAGCATAATCTATTTGCTTAATAATACAAGAATTAAAACCATAAAATAAAACAACTAAGAAGAAAATATAAAACATTTATTCCAAATATTTCAAAAGCTCACTTGAACTGAAATAATCAAACTAATAACAACATTTACTTTCCAGCGATGATGATATGTACTTCCCTCTGAGTACTATATATATACATGTAAACAAGGCTGTTGGAAAAGTCTATAACTTTAATGCAACAAAAAAAAAATAACAGAATAGTATAATACATATAACAAAAGATATTGATACATTCCATTGAGTACCTGAGTACAACAATACAGGTGAGAGTCCTGTACCCTAGGCTATCGATACAGACTACGCAGTACTACAGGACAGGTAAGAGACTAGTACCCTAGGCTATTGATACAGTCTACTGAGTACTACATGACAGGTAAGCGTCCAGTAACATAGGCGATTGATATGGTCCACCAAGTACTTCAGGACAGGTGAGAGTCCAGTACCATAGGCTATTGATACGATCCACAAAGTTCTACAAGACAAGTACCCTAGGCTATTGATCAGTCTACTGAGTACTACAGGACAGGTGAGAGTCCAGTACCATAGGCTCTTGATACGGTCTACTGAGTACTACAAGACAGGTAAGGGTCCAGTACCCTAGGCTATTGATACGGTATACAGAAGACTACAAGACAGGTTAGAGACTAGTACCCTAGCCTATTGATACGGTCTACCGAGTACTACAGGACAGGTAAAAGACCAGCACCCTAGGCTATTGATATGATCTACGGAGTACTACAAGACAGGTAAGGGTCCAGTACCCTAGGCTATTGATACGGTCTACTGAGTACTACAGGACAGGTAAGGGTTCAGTACCCTAGGCTATTGATACGATCTACTGAGTAATACAAGACAGGTATAAGACTAGTACCTCAGGCTATTGATACAGTCTACCAAGTACTACAGGACATGTTAGAGTCCAGTACCCTATGCTATTGATACAGTCTACTGAGTACAACAAGACAGGTGAGAGTCCAGTACCCTAGCCTATTGATACGGTCTACTGAGTACTACTAGACAGGTAAGGGTCCAGTACCCTAGGCTATTGATACGATCCACAAAGTACTACATGTACAAGACAAGCAAGAGACCAGTACCCTAGGCTATTGATACGGTTTACCGAGTAATACAGTA
Source organism: Saccostrea glomerata (assembly GCA_003671525.1). Lineage (NCBI taxonomy): Eukaryota > Metazoa > Mollusca > Bivalvia > Ostreida > Ostreidae > Saccostrea > Saccostrea glomerata. The sequence goes on along the minus strand of PRKT01002663.1, from coordinate 8,289 downwards.
CAGGTAGGAGTCCAGTACCCTAAGCTATTGATACGGTCTACTGAGTACTACAGGACAGGTGAGAGTCAAGTACCCTAGGCTATTGATACAGTCTTCGGAGTACTACTAGACAGGTAAGGATCCAGTACCCTAGGCTATTGATACGGTCTTCTGAGTACTACAGGACAGGTGAGAGTCCAGTACCTAGGCTATTGATACAGTCTACTGAGTACTACTTTACAGGTAAGGGTCCAGTACCCTATGCTATTGATACAGTCTACTGAGTACTACTAGACAGGTAAGGGTCCAGTACCCTAGGCTATTGATACGATCCAAAAAGTACTACATGTACAAGACAAGTAAGAGACCAGTACCCTAGGCTATTGATACGGTTTACCGAGTAATACAGTACAGGTAAGAGACTAGTACCCTAGCCTACTGATACAGTCTACAGAGTACTACAGGACATGTGAGAGTCCAGTACCCATGGCTATTGATACGGTCTACTGAGTACTACAGAACTAGTAAGACACTAGTACCCTAGGCTATTGATACAGTCTACCAAGTACAATATATGTGACACATTTGTATCTATAAAATATTAGGCTATCAATACATTCTACTGAGCACACTATTAATTGATACACCTGTACTTAAGCTATTGATACATTGTATTTTTTTTGCATTGTAATTTGTAAGAAAAATTTATGTGACACGCCTATACTGTAGTTAAGATTTTTAATATTATTATGAAATCATGATTGATGTATTTTTTATGATGAAAGTTCCATTGGTCATCAATGTTAAAATATAATGGAATTCAGGTATATTTTTTAGTAATTTTATCCTGTACTGATCGCTCTGTAAGAGTGCATCTCTCATCTGCTGCTTCGTATGGTAGGCCACTTCTCTTACATATGAGATATACAATGGCCTCTTTAATCAACAACAGGTTCATGTAATGCACACCCATACTGAAATTAAAAAAAACGCAAATAAGAAATTTTTAATGAGGTTGAAAGAAATAAGATCACACTGCTTCAAAATACAAAATTAAATATATATATTGTTTACTTTTAAACGTTATTATCTACATATCGTGCTTTTTCACACCTTCAAATAATTCTTCAACACTCAGTTGTATACAAAGCGATATGAGTTAATCTTAACTTATATCCCTTTTAAATTATTCCCACAGATGACCCATGCAAATAAGGTGAAAATAACATGAACATAGAGGCTAAAATTTAATGGAAAAGAAAAAAAAACATACAACATGTTTTCTATCAGGATATTTTCCAGGTGTTGATTTTGCAGGTGTTGATATGAACTGTATCTTTTGAAGATGGATCTGAAAGTCATTTTATGACTATAGTGCAAAAGGCAAATGTACATGGAAATCAATACATTGTTAAATAAAAAACTTAAGAAGAAACAAGCAAAATTTCCCATGTACTGGCTTGCTGACACACATTTTTTCTGTCAGCACTGTTTGTAGATGCTCCATAACCTTCAAAAGGTGTAACAATGTGACTCATGAACAAAGCACAATAAAACACAAAAGCAGATAGAGCAATGAAAAGTGAAAGATTACATCCCAAATCCCACAAAGTAATATAAATGTATACTTATCTCTGAGTTTATAAATTTCTCCCCAAAACAGAACTTTTTTGTGAACTCCTTGTACATCAAATAAGGATTTTTTATGAACTGATGATGACGTGCAAGATCAACTTCTTCACTGTAAAATTAAACATTCAAGATGACTGGACATTCAAATTTTAATTTTAAAAAAAAATGGTATGGCAATGAACCAAAAGCATTATTTTAATTATATACCAGTCTTGTATAGAGCAGTCCATAATCTCCTCCAAATATGCAACAACACTGTTTACCTGCATATTACATGGAAATTAAATGAATACATTTACTTTTTTACAACTGAAACGATAATAAAAAAAAAAGAAATTACTTGACATTTGAAAAATTAAAGAACAACAAGATAATGTGATAATTTTTGAAAACCTAATCTACCTGGTATTTGTTAACACTTAATAAATTATGATAATAATGTAACAAATGATGTTCTGTTCTACTCACATGGCTGTTTATGAAATCTGTTTGTATTCCTGAAGGGAAAAGAACTGAAGTATTTACTCTGTGTACTAACAATCACTTAAAATTTAAAAAAAAAAATTATTTCTAAAAACTTTGATATGAAATATTGATCACTCACTGTTCTGGCTTGATACAGCCTCATTTTCAAGTTCCTCATCTCTGTTCTCAATGATGATGTCAGCTTCCATTTTCTCAACATTATCATAGCTGTTTTCAGTATCTACATTGTTTTCAAGTTCGTTGACTTTGCTCCTAACGGCCTTGTGTCTTCTGTTTCAAATGCAATGGAAATAGTATTCTTTCAATGAAAATATGGATAAATTTAATGCTTAGAAAGTATTAAATTGTTTCATAAATTAATACATTAATTACTCTTTTAAAGTATTAAGGTATAGAAAAACCAATTTTCATGAACATGTTGAAGACTATATTTATACAAATATTTCATATATATAGACATATTTAATTTGATTATGGGCCCATAATTAAAACAAAAATACATTTTACACTGTAATTTACTCTTATTACTTACTCTACATTATCCTTTACAGTGTCTTCTGATTTTTCATACCTGAAATATTCAAATTATATATAGTACAAATTTATTGTATGTATTGTATTTATGAAATCATAATCTAGCTATATTTATAGCTACACGTAAATATTAAAAATGTTTGAACAGTTCAACATCCTAAGATGTTCAAATGTTTAATTGAAGGCTAACCAAAACATAGCCAAGTGCTATACAGATACTTGTACATGTAACAATATTTCACCTAATATATTTAAATGACCTTAAAATATAGATAAGTGTTGTGCCTGTAATACATGTATAGACTACACTACATGTGTATAGACATAAATATACTTTTTGTAAGAGGCAAACTCATGCTTCTAAAATTTAATCATTATCATACTACATGACTAAAGCTGATTTAAAAATGTACTAATTACATATATGACTATCAATGAAATGGGCCTCTATCTAGAGCATTCCATGCAGTTTTGTAAACTACATTGTATATATCTGTCTTATGTCTTGATTTATGTCATATACAGCTATACTGGCCGCAATTCTTATGAGTTTTTGGTCCTTATTATAAGTATTAATGAAAACTCTTATACACATAACTCTTGGACAGTATTTTTTCTTCAGGTATTCAAACATGTATGAGTGGAAGGATCTTTTTAAGTTCATAAAAAAAACTTTTTTAAATTCATACCCCATTCCTGACTTAGGAGTAAAGGGCATATCACTCCTCTTTGAATTTAAGGTCAAGGTTAAAGTTTTAACTGACAGACAAACAGATTGCCAGACCAAAAACAATATCCTCAAAATCTGCAATTAGGGATACAATTTTGAATTTCTCAGACTAATTCAAACTACAATATATATTTAGATCTACAAATAATTAACCTGCATTAATTGTAATGCAACTACCTTCTCATATACTGTAAAATCACATATTTTCATGAAGTCAAATTTTTTCGTGGTTTGAGGAAATTCTCTTGGTACGTTGGGATTTGATTTCGTTGATCAAGAACTAATGAGTTCTTTTGTATGTAACATTTTACATTTCGTGGTGGACATGAATACGGGGTCTCTTTGAACCTCGAAAACAACGAAAATAAAACCCCCAGGAAAATTTGTGATTTCACAGAATTATATAAAAGAGGAACGTCTTTTTCTTTTATGAAATGAAATTATCATGTAAGATAAATTTGCCATCCGGCACCAAGTGCGCCGACGGAAGAGGACCTGACACCTGAATTGGTGTTTCGAGCACATTTTAGGAATTTTCAAGAGTCTGCCACTCGTCAGAGGTCCAACCCAAATTAAGTTAATATATTTTAGCTGTAAAGGATCTTAATGCAATGATAATAGTAGTGGACATGTATTGTTTCTGTTCCACTAATTTAGCTTTGTGAATATAAAGCTGTATGTTTTGAATATGTCAATGTATAAATGGACTTGTAGTGCTCAGTAGACCGTATCAATAGCCTAAGGTTCTGGTCACTTACCTGTCCTGTAGTACTCAGTAGACCGTATCAATAGGCTAGGGTATTAGACTCTTACCTGTCTTGTAGTACTCGGTAGACTATATCAATAGCCTAGGGAACTGATCTCTTACCTATCCTGTAGTACTCGGTAGACCGTATCAATAGCCTAGGGTATTGGACTCTGTCCTGTAATGTAGTACTCGGTAGACCGTATCAATAACTTAGGGTATTGGACTTTTACCTGTCTTGTAGTACTCGGTAGACCGTATCAATAGCCTAGGGTACTGATCTCCTACCTGTCCTGTAGTATTTAGTAGACCGTATCAATAGCCTAGGGTACTGGACTCTTACCTGTCCTGTAGTACTCGGTAGACCGTATTAATAGCTTAGGGTATTGGACTCTTACCTGTGTTTTAGTACTTGGTAGACCGTATCAATAGCCCAAGGTTCTGGTCACTTACCTGTCCTGAAGTACTCGGTAGACCGTATCAATAGGCTAGGGTACTGATCTCTTACCTGTCCTGTAGTACTAGGTAGACCGTATCACTACCCTAGGGTACTGGACTATTACCTGTCCTGTAGTACTCGGTAGACTGTATCAATAGCCTAGGGTATTAGACTCTTACCTGTCTTGTAGTACTCAGTAGACTATATCAATAGCCTAGGGAACTGATCTCTTACCTGTCCTGTAGTACTCAGTAGACCGTATCAATAGCCTCGGATATTGAACTCTGTCCTGTAATGTAGTACTCAGTACACTGTATCAATAGCTTAGGGTATTGGACTTTTACCTGTCCTGTAGTACTCGGTAGACCGTATCAATAGCCTAGGGTATTGGACTCTTTCCTGTCTTGTAGTACTCGGTAGACCGTATCAATACCCTAGGGTACTGATCTCCTACCTGTCATGTAGTACTCGGTAGACCATATCAATATCCTAGGGTACTGGATTCTTACCTGTCCTGTAGTACTCGAAAGACCGTATCGATAGCCTTGGGTATTGGACTCTTACCTGTCTTGTAGTACTTGGTAGACAGTATCAATAGCCTAGGGTACGTACTGATCTCCTACCTGTCCTGTAGTACACAGTAGAAGGTATCAATAGCCTAGGGTATTGGACTTTTAAATGTCTTGTAGTACTCAGTAGACCGTATCAAGAGCCTATGGTTCTGGTCACTTACCTGTCCTGTAGTACTTGGTAGACAGTATCAAAACCTCAGGTATACTGATCTCTTACCTGTCCTGTAGTACTCAGTAGACCGTATCAATTGCCTAGGATACTGATCTCTTAACTGTCCTGTAGTACTCGGTAGACCGCATCAATAGCCTAGGGTATTGGACTCTTACCTGCCTTGTAGTACTCGGAAGACTGTATAAATAGCCTAGGGTACTGGACTCTTACCTGTCCTGTAGTACTCGATAGACCGTATCAATAGCCTAGGGTATGGGACTCTTACCTGTCATGTAGTACTCGGTAGACTATATCAATATCCTAGGGAACTGATCTCTTACCTGTCCTGTAGTACTCGGTAGACCTTATCAATAGCTTAGGGTACTGGATTCTTACCTGTCCTGCAGTACTCGGTAGACCGTATCAATTGCCTAGAGTATTGGACTCTTACTTGTCTTGTAGTACTCGATAACCGTATCAATAGCCTTGGGTAGTGATCTCCTACAGGTCCTGTAGTATTTGTTAGACCGTATTAATAGCCTAGGGTTCTGGTCACTTACCTGTCTTGTAGTACTCGGAAGACCGTATCAAAAGCCTAGGGTATTGGACTCTGACCTGTAATGTAGTACTCAGTAGACCGTATCAATAGCCTAGGGTATTGGACTTCTACCTGTTTTGTAGTACTCAGTAGACTGCATCAATAGTCTAGGGTACTGGTCACTTATCTGTCCTGTAGTACTCAGTAGACTGTATCAATAGTCTAGGGTACTGGTCACTAACCTGTCCTGTAGTACTCGGTAGACCATATCAATAGCCTAGGGTACTGATAACCTACCTGTCCTGTAGTACTCGTGAGATCGTATCAATAACCTAGGGTACTGGACTCTTACTTGTCCTGTTGTACTCGATAGACCATATCAATAGCCTAGGGTTCTGGTCACTTACCTGTCCTGTAGTACTCGGTAGACCATATCGATATCCTAGGGTTCTGGTCACTTACCTGTCTTGTAGTACTCGGTAAACCGTATCAATAGCCTAGGGTTCTGGTCACTCACCTGTCTTGTAGTATTCGGTAGACCGTATCAATAGCCTAGGATACTCATCTCCTACCTGTCCTGTAGTACTAGGTAGATTGTATCAATAGCCTAGGGTATTGGACTGTCTCTTTCCTATCTTGAAGTACTTGGTAGACCATATCAATAGCCTAGGGTACTGAACTCTTACCTGTCCTGTAGTACTCGGTAGACCTTATCAATAGCCTAGGGTACTGGACTCTTACATGTTCTGTAGTACTCGGTAGACCGTATCAATAGCCTAAGGTACTGGACTTTTTCCTGTCCTGTAGTACTCGGTAGACCGTATCAATAGCCTAGGGTACTGATCTCCTACCTGTCTTGTAGTACTCGGTAGACGGTATCAATAGCCTAGGGTACTGATCTCCTACCTGGTCTGTAGTACTCGGTAGACTGTAGCAATAGCCTAGCATACGCAACTCTTGTCCTGTTGTACTCGGTAGACCAAATCAATAGCCAAGGGTTCTGGACACTTACCTGTCCTGTAGTACTCGGTAGATCGTATCAATAGTCTAGGGTTCTGGTCACTTATTTGTCTTGTAGTACTCAGTAGACCATATCAATAGCCTAGGGTACTGATCTCCTACCTGTCCTGTGGTACTCGGTTGACAGTATCAATAGCCTAGGGTTCTGGTCACTTACCTGTCCTGTAGTACTCGGTAGACCGTATCAATACCCTAGGATATTGGACTCTTTCCTGTCCTGTAGTACTCAGTAGACTGTATCAATAGCCTAAGAGTTCTGGTCACTTACCTGTCCTGTAGTAATTGGTAGACCGTATCAATAGCCTAGGGTATTGGACTCTGACCTGTAATGTAGTACTCAGTAGACCGTATCAATAACTTAGGGTATTGGACTCCTGTAGTACTTAGTAGACTGTATCAATAGTCTAGGGTACTGGTCACTTACCTGTCCTGTAGTACTCAGTAGACTGTATCAATAGTGTAGGGTACTGGTCACTTACCTGTCCTGTAGTACTCAGTAGACTGTATCAATAGTCTATGGTACTGGTCACTTATCTGTCCTGTAGTACTCCGTAGACCGTATTAATAGCCTAGGGTACTGATCTCCTACCTGTCCTGTAGTACTAGGTAGATTATATCAATAGCCTAGGGTACTGGACTCTTACCTGTTTTGTAGTACTCGGTAGATCGTATCAATAGCCTAGGGTATTGGACTCTTACCTGTCTTGTAGTACTCGGTAGACCGTATCAATAGCCTAGGGTACTGATCTCCTACCTGTCCTGTAGTACTCGGTAGACCGTATCAATAGCCTAGGGTATTGGACTTTTACATGTCTTGTAGTACTCAGTAGACCGTATCAAGAGCCTAGGGTTCTGGTCACTTACATGTCCTATAGTACTTGGTAGACAGTACCTATAGCCTAGGGTACTGATCTCCTACCTGTCCTGTAGTACTTGGTAGACCGTATCAATAGCCAGGGGAACTGGACTCTTACCTGTCCTGTAGTACTCGGTAGTCTGTATCAATATCCTAGGGTATTGGACTCTTACCTGTCTTGTAGTACTCGGTAGACCGTATCAATAGCCTAGGGTACTGATCTCCTACCGGTCCTGTAGTACTCGGTAGACTGTAGCAATAGTCTAGCATACTGGACTCTTGTCCTGTTGTACTCGGTAGAACAAATCAATAGCCAAGGGTTCTGGACACTTACCTGTCCTGTAGTACTCGGTAGACCGTATCAATAGTCTAGGGTTCTGGTTACTTATTTGTCTTGTAGTACTCAGTAGACCATATCAATAGCCTAGGGTACTGATCTCCTACCTGTCCTGTGGTACTCGGCAGACAGTATCAATAGCCTAGGGTTCTGGTCACTTCCCTGTTCTGTAGTACTCGGTAGACCGTATCAATAGCCTAGGATATTGGACTCTTTCCTGTCCTGTAGTACTTAGTAGACTGTATCAATAGTCTACGGTACTGGTCACTT
>PRKT01002662.1:0-10146 GCA_003671525.1 Saccostrea glomerata | reverse complement strand
GACTTGGGGGGGGGGGGTGATTGAAAAGGAGGACACTGAGAATGTGACAGACAAATATTGGATTTGGAAACAATTACAAATCTACTTGGTATTATTTCTTGGCAATAGGTGTAACTTGCTAGATTAGATTGTGAACCATTGGGGACAATGAGTTTCTAAGGAGGCATCCAGGGATTTCAAATGAAATTTTGGAGAGAGAGCGATAAATCTTAATCTTTTGAAAAGGGAAGATATTAATGAAACATGAATCAAATAAATAATGATTACGGGACGGGTATAAATTGATCAAATTGATAATGAAATTGGCATCATTCAAAAAACTTACACATTTTTAAAAATCATATTCAAGTACTGGTATACTACATTTTTTATGTAACGTGTGTGCATGGAGGGGGGGGGGCTTATACATGTATGAGAGAGGGTTCGAAATAAATATCTGTGAGCACTGGTTCGATTAAAAAAATGATAACTGCCTGAGATTTTTTTAAATCAAAAATTTAAATAAGACTGTTTTTAAATGCAAAGTTAAACACAGTAATTTTCACACCACTGCAGCCTTCCCGAGAGCGAGAACAATAGGGACTGTTTTTCAGCAGGGACAGTAAACGGGTCAGAAATTGTCTAAGTTTATCAGCACCGACTAAGATTGTCAGCACTTTTCTAAGTTTATCAGTACCGGCAATAAAATGGTCAGCGATTGTCTAAGTTTTACAGTAACGACAGCACATTGTCAGTAATTTTCTAAGTTTGTCAGTAAAAAATGGGAATGTCAGTACGTTTTTGACTTAATAGTGGTCTGTATCATTGTGTCGTATATTCAAACTTTTACAGGACGTCCCCTTTGCGACCATGGAAATGGTGTGGCTAGATTCAACACTTTTTCTGGAGTTTGCAATTTAAGATAGGAGGATTTTATGCTCCTTACAGTGCTTTCCTTAATTGTTCGACCAAGTTTTGTTGAAAAATGGCGAGCTGTTTTTGAAGGACCGTTTTCAATACAGTATCTTGACATTTTAGCTTGCGTATCTGGAGAGTACTGCCCATATTCGTCCCTCTTTCGTTTCTTTGGTGTAGTAGTACTTGTGGAACTTGTTCTTTCATCGGATCGTTGTATTCCATGCACAAATTCATTTGCAGCTGCTATATTGCACGCTTCCACATTAAAATAATACTGGGTGGAGGTTTGAAATTTATTTTCCCGTGTTTTAACCAGTTCAACATTTTGAATACTGACTTTTGATTTAGATTCGGGGGATTTTAATGTACTGCTGTGAGTACTACTCTGTTCAATACTCAAAACTTACCTTTAAACGAACACTTGCTAGGGGGCATTTTTACACAAAATGTTTAAACCTTTCGGCAAGACATAAAATCTCTTTAATAAATCGTTTAAGTTAAGACTTGTATGTATTTTTAACATATTTATAAAAAAAAATTAAAAAACGATGGAAAGAAATCTATATGCGCAACTTTGTAATTTCATTATTTAATTGTACGTATCGACTTCGAATCGGGATCGGGGTCGATCCGCTTTTGCGTTATATTTGATCGGGTTCAGAATCGACAAACTACGAAATTTTCTTTTCCGCGAATTTAAACGACCGCGATTTGCTACAAAATGAACGAATAGCAATCTTTTCCGACCGCGATTTTAACCTGCTGTACAGTATACTCAACTATTCAGTGTCTATCTGTCAGAACACAAAAAAGAAAATGAAATAACTCAGTAATTAACTATGAAAAAGTTTACATTATATTAAATTACTTTTCATTAGTCTAAGAAAATAAATCAAAAAGTAATTAACATTTACCAGTGTTTACTCGAGTCATGACATTGCAGCCATCGAAATCAACAAAGATGGCTTTACTGACGTCGAGTCCTTTGGGAATCAAAATGGATTCCAGGCTGGATGTCAGACTTCCTGCATCAGTGCACTGAAGTTTAAGCAGTCCCAGAAATACTTTCCGAATTTTTCTACCATCAACAAAACAGATTATGACGGCAAACTGCTCCCTGTTTGCATCATCGGCTGATTCATCAGCTAGCAGGGAATACCACTCAGCTTTTCTTATAGCCTCCAGAATCTCATTCTCAATGGAGAAGGAAAGGGAAGAAATAATTTCTTGAACAGATGATGGTGAAGTGTAAGTGATGGTTGGGTGGTTGTCAAAGTAATCTGCTACAGGTTTGTACTTAAGCTTGTCTCCCAAAAACTTGATCATGTCTTTCAAGTTGTCAGTTATCGCCCATCTTTTACTTAGCATAAATATGGTAGTCTTAAAGAGAGTTTCAAGATATTCTAGATTTCTCTTTTTGTCTTGTTCTTTTAAGCCATCATTTTGTTGTTGAAGTAGTTGCAAAATTGATGGACTTTGATCAGACTTATCAGTGCCCAGGTAAATAATCTCTACTTGCTGGTGGGCTGCTTATTTATGATGCTTCCTTAATTTTCGTGTAGGGTGTGTTCCCAGGCTCTTAACTAAATGGACTAGTTGCAGTTTAGTCACTTTTTACAGTCACCATACTGAAATTCACAGTACTTAAAAGAATAAGCTTGCTTTGCTGCACTGTGGTACAGCCACGGAAATGCCAATTCATGAGAAATAGCGGACTTCAATCTGCTATTTTGAATTTTTAATTTCTTGGGTAGTTCGTAGTAATCTGTATCTGTGTCACTTTTCGCCAAGCTCTAGGGATTTGCTTCAATCTCACTCTGATTTACCTCAAACTCCTTACTCGGCACACCGTAAGTCTGAATTTCCTTACTTTCATTTTGCTTCGTCGTTTCCTGTTCTGTTGGCTGGGTGTCAGTAACCACTTACTCAGAATGAGATTTTGTAAATTGTTGAGCGGCAGCCTGTTGTTTAATCCAAGTGTCTATTTTCTTACATTTGTCAGTTGTCTAAGTTGAAATCTTCTTTCTGTAGTACTTCGGTGGCAGAGGATAGTTTCGGATTAAGTACCGGTCAAAAAATAGAAAAAATAGAGAAACCTGAGGTTTGAATGCATATTATAGGTAATTTTATAGCTAGAATATTTTATGGGTGCATTTGGAGGGAATTGGTGGCCTTGTATATTTTATTGAAATATGACACTTTAGTGTCACTACTACTGAATATGAGATATGGACTAGAAATACGAAACTAAGCTTAAAACTCGCTCTACCGGTATTTCACCAGAAAAGCGGGGTGGGTTCACAGGATGAATTGTAGCTTGAAAACGAGGTGGTTGAGCCATTATCTCTTGCTGTTCATTGGTATGTACAAATGTTATTCTGCAATTTGTGTGGTAGCTTAGGTCAGGCGCACGGGCCTGGAAGCAGATGCGGCTGCGGCGAAATAGTGAAAATAGGCTTGATTCACATGAAATTTTGAGATTGTCCCTGCGCCATCTTTAGGACTCATTTTGTAAGTTGTACATGTTTTATTCCTAAAAGCTTCAAATTTCTCAAGGGACTACATCATACTATTATTACATGTAGAGGGAATTTAAAATTTGTCAATGCACATTTTTAAAGCAGCTCAATATTAAGTACTGTAAGTAATGTAAGTCAAACGTTTTGATTGCAAAAAAAACTATCCTCTGCCACCTTCAAGAATACATCAATTTTTAGAAATATGAAATTTAGTCTGATTTTTCTATAAAAGAGTTTATTTGTGTATGTCAATTTTAAATATGACTTTATTTCTGTTATTTAAATTCTGTATAATTGGGTATATTCACTAAAAAGAAAGGGGGGTTACTCTTTCCCAGCATACATTTTTAAAGCCTTTGAACCATCAGCATAATAAATCCTACAAGATTTAGGCCTTTTTTGCCAGAGAATGAATTAATTGTTTGAATTTGAAACCTTGGGTACTGACGCATAATTATAATAATGTTTTGCTTTAATTAATTAAATCTAATTAAAATTTAAGTGTATTAATTAGTGCGATATCACTGAAATTACATAAATTTGCCATTTTTTCAACCTAATTTACTAAATATAATTATTTTGAAAATAAAAATCAGTCAGCATACCTAGATGTCACTAAACCTAACCATATATAGAACAAAAAAACTTTTTTTGCTTTATTTTTCCAAATTTAACCTATTCTGTATTTTATGTTTTCATAAAATATGCCCCCCCCCCTTTTTCAATTTTTCAATTTACCTACATGTAAATGTGACAGAATCTAAAATTTTCAATGGTTTCCTATAAAATGACTATTTTTCTTTAAATAATAACAAAACAAAGAGTTTATATTGCATATTTAATGAAGTAATATCAAGAAAATGTGCATTTTCATGTAATTATTGAGTTCTGCTAGGCCCATATAATCTGCCCACAATTGCCCAGGAAGGACAGAATAATCAGTTTTAATATTCAGGAGAATTAAATGTATGTATTTGATTACTCATAACTGTTGAAAGTGAATATCAGACACTTAGAAAGAATGCAGCTAGGAAAAACAGATTTTTACAGTGCATTTTCATTACACTGAAGTAATGGCTGGAGGGGTAGGGTGTTGAACTGCCATTTCCTGGACACTTCTTCTTTAGCATGTGGTGCAAGGGAGGTTTTTGCATATCATGATAAATATTTTGATAGTTTAAAGGGGTTTTAACTTTACAAAGAAGTTATAGATATATCAAACCAAGGGAAAAAGAGATAAAATGGAATTTCACAGAACATGAAAAATAGGGGAGTATGTGATACATGTGAGTACATTTCACCAAGATGTGCACTTTATGTTTGACTTTTTACATGTAACTGTATTTGAAATAGATTAAAATTACCATTTAACACTTTTTTGATGGTATATTGATCATTTGGAAGTGTAAGAATTGCTTTTGTTTTATGTGTATCAAACAATATGGGGTTAAGGTGGTTGACCGAGAATTGGTGAGGTCTCTTATTTGGCCATAACTTTTTTATTTCTCAATGAATCAAGACATATTTGGTACATTTTTACTCGGAATTGCATATTCTTTTTGAATTGAGCAAGGTTTTTTACTTGCAAGACAAACTTTTAAAGTTAAAGGTGGCAGAGGATAGTTTCGGATTAAGTACCGGTCAAAAAATAGAAAAAATAGAGAAACCTGAGGTTTGAATGCATATTATAGGTAATTTTATAGCTAGAATATTTTATGGGTGCATTTGGAGGGAATTGGTGGCCTTGTATATTTTATTGAAATATGACACTTTAGAGTCACTACTACTGTATATGAGATATGGACTAGAAATACGAAACTAAGCTTAAAACTCGCTCTACCGGTATTTCACCAGAAAAGCGGGGTGGGTTCACAGGATGAATTGTAGCTTGAAAACGAGGTGGTTGAGCCATTATCTCTTGCTGTTCATTGGTATGTACAAATGTTATTCTGCAATTTGTGTGGTAGCTTAGGTCAGGCGCACGGGCCTGGAAGCAGATGCGGCTGCGGCGAAATAGTGAAAATAGGCTTGATTCACATGAAATTTTGAGATTGTCCCTGCGCCATCTTTAGGGCTCATTTTGTAAGTTGTACATGTTTTATTCCTAAAAGCTTCAAATTTCTCAAGGGACTACATCATACTATTATTACATGTAGAGGGAATTTAAAATTTGTCAATGCACATTTTTAAAGCAGCTCAATATTAAGTACACTGTAAGTCAAACGTTTTGATTGCAAAAAAAACTATCCTCTGCCACCTTCGCATTATGCGACATGTTTGTGAGTAAACTAATTGTACCTAAAACAATTCGTAATTTACAGTCGACTTTCGTTTTCATACTAAATGGTTCCAGCATATGTACATACTACTAGTTTAGAACCTGGGAGTGTTTCTCTCATATCTCTACAGTGCCTTTACGACTGTCAGATATGTTTTCTTTAATTTTTTAAGTTATAAATTTAAGCAATCATGCATTGGGAATTTTTACATTAAAATTTGGGAAAAAAGGTGCCTTTTTCATGTTGGGAACGGGGTCCAATTATAGAGAATCGAGAGCACTGGATTCAGAAAAAGAAGATCATGTGAATCTCAACTTATCAAAACAGCAGAAGAAATATCACGTAAATTAGACCAAAAACAACAGGTAGACCTCTTGATATTAGATTTAAGCAAAGCTTTTGATACAGTGCCGCACAAAAAAACTTCTACTAAAGTTGGACCATCACGGCATCAGTGGAAACATTAACAGTGTGATAGAGTCATGGCTGGTAACAAGGCAACAGAGGGTACTTGTAGATGGTGAGGAATCTTCATCAGTCCATGTGAAGTCTGGGCTGCGTTTAACAAAAGGTTGCAAGTCATAAGTCCTAAACTTTGCCGAACTTAGGACAAATCGTAAGACCGTTTTATGAAACGTGTCGTATCTTTAAATCGTACGTCGTAAGTCCTGGATTGACGTCGCAAGTCGTAGTGGAAATCTTTTACGTTTGGTGGTAAATTTGTCCTTAAATACCGCGCGAAAACCGACGCCGTTGACGTGCAGACGACAAGATTCCGAAATGTCACGGAAAAGTAATTGGTCCAACCAGGAAATAATCGCCCTCGTCGACGCGGTTTCGGACCGCGTCGACATCATAAGAGGGAAGTTTACACCCATACTTACAATTGAGAAGAAAAACAAAGCTAGGGAGGAGGTGAAGAAAGGTAAGAGTAAATATTAACTTTCCCGGATTTAAGTCATCCGCAACAAATGCCGATTTTATGACAATATACTACAATTCCTGTTACGCTTTCGTTCGCTAACGTGTTTTCAGTTACCGTGAATGTGTCTGTAATTTCTTTGTTGCTTTATGATGATAATGTTGTGTTTTTTCTTCTTTTTTCAGTGTTAATGCGTGCAGTTACGCGCAAAGGGACATAAAGAGTATCAAAAAGAAATGGATTGACCTACAATCTCAAACTAGAAAGAAAGAGGCTATACGACGGAGAGAGCAGAAAGGAACGGAAGGGGGACCACCCCCTGATTCACTGAAACCCTGGGAAGATAAGGTTTAAAGATATCTTGTTAACATGTATAATGAAAAATTATGTTACGACACTAACTCAAAATTAATTGAATTTTTGTTATCATTTTTTCTGCAACCAAAAAAAAATGAAAGCTATATTTTACCTCAAGCCATTGGTGACTTTCTTTTCAATCGCATTCTGTACACCTAAGCTATTTCATGTTCTACAATTTTTGTTTCGGACAAAGTACATAGTAATCTTTTTGATTGATGTTTAGATTGTTGAGGTTCTGGATGAAGATATGATTGCAGGGATCATGTCAACCACCACCACATCTTCTATGGTTACAACTGAAGGTAAACAATGCAGAGCTAACTGTTACACATTCTATTTTTGTATGTTTAAGGCATGAAAATAAGTAATCAATATTTTTTAAAGAATTTTAACTTTTAAGTTCATTTGTAACATGTGCTGCTAGACTGCTATAGACAGTCATGTTGGTCAATTATATGACCGTGTAATGATCTTTTTTCATTTAAGTAAATGTTACAGTGTACTCACAATCAATTTTACGAAATGGTAAAATTTAAAAATTGTGTATATCAGGAGATTTTCCTAAATCCCCCATCTGTAATCTGTGCTCAACTGTATGTTTATAATTATGAATTTAACTGTACTTGTATATATCTTTGTAAATAGTATGTACCACATTTTAATATTATCATCATCATCATTATTTGTCTTACATATTGCAATTGTGATTAAGCAGGTCATTCCAAGAAGTCCTGCGATTCAGCTGAATGTAGCTACCCATCATCTCCTGCTGGTGGTATAGTATACATGTATAATGTATTATGTAGTCAATAAATGAATTCAGATTATCATAGTCAGGGTTCTCCATCATTTGAAATTTTACTGTGTTGGAGAGTTTTCGCGAATCATTAAAATTTTGCGGAATTTTTGCAATCGAATTCGCACCTGAATCACTATTCATTACAACAGAATACATTATACTCATCATCCTTCTTTAAAAAATTACTAATTCGTGTAGTATGTTCGTACATATTTATAAAAATAAAACACGTTTCGAAAAACAGAGGAAATTCAGGTCAATACAGTCGTATTATTTAACATTTTGAAAGAAAATTTGCCGTGATTTTTGTCAGTTTTCTTGATAAAAAAAAATAATCAAGTTACAAAAAAATGTTACTTTAGAATAGTTAAATATTCCTTGAAAAATTTAAACAATTTATTTACATCATTTCGGTACGATAGTTATAGTAATGTTTGACTTACGGCAATATGAACATAATTCTAGAGGCTCAGATCTACATGTACATGTATAGAAAAGACATATTGTTTAAAATATAGTAAAATGTATTTATAATGCAACTACTAATTAATGGTTATATAGAAGTGTGAAAACAAATTATTTGGCTTTGTTCCTTCATGAGTAAAGTCCGGTGAGGGTCTAGGAATAATTGATTATGCAAGATGAAGTCATATTTAAGTGCTCTACCTGTTATAATTGAAGACTGTAGGATTGTTGGATTGAAGCTATTATGAGATAGAATTTATGTGTTTTGATTTAATTATCACATCTTACTGTGTCTGCAATAGTTTTACTGTGTCGAACGCATAAAATTTGAATCGTTACTGTGTCGTAGAAAATTTTACTGTGTCGGGAGCAACACAGTAAAACAGCTCATGGAGAACCCTGACAGTTATTGACACAACAGGAGCAGCATTTAAATTAATATTCGTAATTTTAAAAAGGATCACAAAATCTATGTTTGACATTGCTTACTTAATTAGTTTATATATAATGACAAAATCTTGATCCTTATGTGCTAATTGTTAGACAACTATAGAGAGGCATATTGGTCCCAGGTATAGTGATGATTTCTATATTTTAGTAAATGTAACAGTATATTTGTACTTAACTTTACATAAATGAAAAAAGTTATGAATTATGTTATTCTAGAAATTTACTGAAACCCCTGTTCCATTGAATAAATGTATAATTATATTTATTAATATGGCTTAAGCTATGTACATGTACTTGAGTGTCTTTGCAAATAATAGTACATGTATGTACATGTACCACATTTTTATAATTAATAATTGTATAGTCATTATGTGTCTTACATATTTCAATCAATATTAAGCAGGTACTTCCTCAAAGCCCAGCTGTTCATTGGCATGTAATTCTCCATGTACCAGTATTTCATCATCTCCTTCAGGAGGTATGGTAAATCAATAAATGAAAACAGTTCTTGACATAACAAAGCAGTATATTATTTTAATGTTCATGATGAAAAAAGGATAACAAAATCATAGCTTGACAATGCTCTTTATAAGTTTGATAATGATTAAATCTTGATCCTTATGTTCTAGGCCACAGCAACCTCTGTAAGTTACTTATTAGTATTTTTTTTTTACTTATTACTTTAAGTCAGATTGAGAGAAAAAGAAATATATCTAGTTAGTAGATGAATAAATATGCATACCTTCTCCTTACAGGTTAGATCTAAGTTTCCACTTGCGAGAGCTAAGCTCGCTAGCCAAATGAATCAAAGACCTACCACCCAGGACTCGTACTACCTATTGACACAAAAGAAAGCTGAGGTGGTCAAAATTACGAGGGTTATACAAAACGTCATGCGAAATGTAGATGCGGAGGTAATTTTTTTTTCAACCTGTTAGCACGTTATTTGAATTCACAAATAAGCACGAGAATGTTAATTGAATTGCATTTAGGGACAGTGGTATGGATTGTATTTCATGATGTATTTTTATAAAATAAGGTCAGGGAAATTGAGGGTGAGAGCTGTGAGGGGCCCATCATCGAGGAAGTGGAAGATACACTTGCTCTGGTATGGCTTTAAATGCCTTTGTTTCATTAATATTAAATTATACAATTATAACATTAAATACATTTAAAAGAACAATTATTGCTATAGCCCGAGGGATGCCCACAAGACCATAAGAGACGGCTGTTTCCGAAGGAGGAGGCCAGCGCAATAGTAGCGAGGAACAAAGACTTGATTGATGGTCAGAATCAGTGTTTTACAAATACAGTCAATTTTTAAATACTCAAACATAAACATCTACTGATCAATAATAATTTGTTTTCAATGTAATTTTTGTAGACTTAACCAAACCAATCAAAAATAAACAGGTAATTGAAAGACTGGAAGAAACTGAGGAGGGAAGGAGCATA
>PRKT01002661.1:1047-11764 GCA_003671525.1 Saccostrea glomerata | reverse complement strand
GGGGGGGGGGGGGGGGGGGGGGGGGAGTGATAATGCATCATATTTACTTAAAATTTCCATAAACTTTCTATACCAACCAAGCACAGACGAAGTGTAATCCTTCCCCTTTTCTGCTGAAGGAATTGGTTATATATGACTACAAATTATCAAGACGTCGGACTTTCGGGCTATCGGACCGTCGGACTACTGGGCTGTCGGACTATCGGACCGTCGGGATACTGGGCGGTCGGACTATCGGACCGTCGGACTACTGGGCTGTCGGACTATCGGACCGTCGGAATACTGGGCGGTCACCGTCTTATTGATATGATGTCATTCAGTAAAACCTGACGCACAAATTAGCAGAGAGAGGAAGTAAAGATCATTAGGCTATAAAGTGGAAAAATTGTAAGTAGGCACAAGTGGGGTTGTTTTTATGCCTTGGGTCTTTATAAATCGATCTAGTTCAAGTGCATATCCAAAAAAGCTCTATAAGTATTCGGCTTTCTGAGAATATTACTGCGATCCTGTTGAAATCGTGTTGTTTTTGTAGGCCTGTGTAAAGTTAAAAGTAATCGTTTTTGTATTTATTCAAACTAATCATGAAAATATTTACTATGCGTTTCTACACATAACATGTTAACAACGAAATAGTTAAAATTACATAGGATGATTGCGCGGCAGCCAGATAACGTTTACTTAAAATTTTCAGCGAAACACGACTCGTAAAACGGCAAATAGACATTCCCCATTTTCAGCCGGGCTTATTGCTCAAAGAGCAATGGCCGGCTTATGTGATCCTGTTCAAGACAGGATGTTAACCCCATAGTCGCCATTTTTAAGTTACCTGTAAAAATATAGTTCTTACTCTCAACCGTGAGATAATACAAACGCTAAATAAAGCAACAAAAATAAAACGAAGTTTTATCTAAATAAATAATCATATTCAGTACCTTTGAAAACTTCAGTCTTAAGTCAAAGAACATAGTTCATTGGTGTAAAGAGTTTTGATAATCAGTGTTACATGTATATACACATACGAAGAAAAGCAGGAAAGGGAACTAGACTGGCCTGTTTGTTTATTTTCAGCTGCGGTACCAGATTAATTCTGATTCTCAATCTAAAATCGGACCGTGGCATTAGGATAGAAACTCACTGTCAGTGTCTTTTCATTTATATTGATAAATTTAAATTGATTTTTTTCATCAGAATTTTAAATCTGATATTCTTTTTGTATCTGTTAATACAATATAAACGTATGATTCATGTAAGAAATTCATAATGATTCTACTCTGTAAATGAGCCCGGCTCTCTGTACTTCTGAGTACTTTGATTCGGTATTGTGACACGATAGCGGTGTTTTTCTTTGAAGTTTACTGTTCTGTACTAGCAATATAGAACGGGACTGTGGTGAGAGGAGCTGTTCTCCGTTCTGTATAAGCCCTGTATACCGTATTGTTTTTGCCAATAGTATTCTGTATCTACAGCACGATCTAAAAAATAAATCTGATTCAATTTAGCAAAAGCACGTACAAATAGTGCATGCTGATGTTTATACATGTATTTTAAATTCTGGAGAAATACCCGTTATTTTCCTGAGAATGTAAAATGTCAAAAGAAAGATTCTAAGATTTTTAAAATAAGTGTCATGTTTATGATAATGTTACATTTATATTTATCAATTCAAGAAAATGTCATCAAATGACTTGGGTAAGATTCTTCACAAATTCTTCTTGCTATCTTTGAAGAAAACACGAGCTTCATATATCCTTGAAGTAAAGTAACAGAGTAGGGAAAATGCATGTGGCAAATCGACAGACAGACAAGGCAATTCCTATCCATGTACAATAGTATACAGTTATGAAATGGGTATGAGGGAAATAGCAAATTTATTATTCCCCGAGGGAGGAAACTATTTTGCGGAGGAAATAGTTCTCTGCCGAGGGGAACTTTAAATTTGCTATTTCCCGAGTTCCCATTCCATAACTTTTTTTATTATACCGAAACAATAATAGGCGATTTCATTTTTTTAAACAAGATATTCCGACATTTGAAAAAAAAACTGTAGAGGCATAATTACAAATGCATGCAGTTTAACACATTGTATGATGAGTGAAGCATTGTGTCCTTAAACAATTATATTATTTTTAAAAAGTATTTTCACTGACATTTTGAAAAATTATCGTTGTCTTCATTTTGGTAGAATTCAAGTACGATCTTGACATCGCACGTCGAAATGTTTTGACGTCATAGCTACATTGCTAATAACATAACGTCACAGACTCAAGATTCCTTGAACGCTAAACCTAATGACCACTTTGATTGGTTAAAATTACTAATAAATATTCATCAGGGAGTAGCTGTGATTTTCCAGGGAGTAGTCTTCAGATGAGGGCAATAGTCACTTCTCGGGGAAATAGAGAATTTTTTTTATGGTACTTATTTATACAGAGTAATTACAGTAGAGGTATAATATTATGACATATCTTTACCATTTTCTCAGCAGTGGTAAGTAATTGGTAATGCTAATGCTGCATCTGCATTGTCTCTCCTCTTCTTATTTCTGGATTCTGTTCACAAAGCAACATTGGAAACCCTATGTAGTAATTCTTTATAGCTCCACAGCTGAAAATCCCATTGTAAAGCCCAGCCCTAACCAGGGAAATAAATTTGAATAATCTGAAATTGCATGAGAATTATAAGAATGAAAGGAAATATTCTTTACAAAGTATAATTTACCAGACTTATATTCATTAGCTCACCTGAGCCGAAGGCTCAAGTGAGCTTTTCTGATTAAAATTTGTCCGCTGTCTGTCGTTGTCGTAATCGTCGTCGTAAACTTTTCACATTTTCATCTTCTTCTCAGGAACCACTGGGCCAATTTCAAAAAACTTGGCACAAAGTATCGTTGGGTGAAGGGGATTCAAGTTTCTTCAAATGAAGGGCCACGCACTTTTCCAAGGGGAGATAATCATGAATTTGTTAAAAATTAATGGCATTTTTAAAACATCTTCTTCTCCAGAACCGCTGGGCCAGGAAAGATGAAACTCGTGTGGAAGCATCCTCACGTAGGTAGTGTAGATTCAGGTTTGTTCAAATCATGATCCCCGGGGCAAGGGTGGGGCCAAAATGGCCAACCCAAGTTTTACATAGGAAGATATAGGAAAAATCTTTAAAAATCTTCTTTTCCAGAACCACTGGGCCAGGAAAGATGAAACTCATGTGGAATCATCCTTAGGTAGTGTAGATTCAAGTTTGTTCAAATCATGACCCCCAGGGCAAGGGTGGGGCCAAAATGGCTGACCCAAGTTTTACATAGGAAGATAAAGGAAAAATCTTTAAAAATCTTCTTCTCTAGAACCACTGGGCCAAGAAAGATGAAACTCATGTGGAATCATCCTCTGGTAGTGTATATTCAAGTTTGTTCAAAACATGACCCCCGGGGCTAGGGTTTGGGCCAAAATGGCCGACCCAAGTTTTACAAAGGAAGATATAGGAAAAATCTTTAAAAATCTTCGAGTATTCATTGTACTATTTATTATAAAATAAGGAAATGTATCGGTATGCTCTTTAATTTTAGCTGTTAAGATAATTTATCATTACCCTTTCCAAACAGATGTTATGGTTACCTTATAAATGCATGTACGTCATATGTTGAGTAAATGTAAGCTTAATAAATTATGTATAATTATCAATATTTTGTGTATTTATGTGTCTCAGCCTATTTAGATACCATATTTTTTCTATTAGTATTCAATAATTTAACTGGCTGCATGGTGCGGAAGTGGTTAGAGCATACATCTACTCTAGTTGCGGTAGAGCTGATCCTTATGTCACAGGTTTGAATCCACTGCAGGGCATGGATGAGACTGTAAAAACTGGGGTCCTGTGTCACAGTAGGTGCTGGCACGAAAAGATCACTCACTGCTAAATGGCGCATAGTGCCAAGTATTGGTATAAATTTGCAGCCTCCTACTAGCAATCAGTGACCTGTCCTCTCCATATGAGTGAAAAACATCTTAAGAAGGATGTTTAACAACAACAACAACCCCCCCAAAAACATTAATCTAGTTAGCACTTTGTATTTAAAGATTAAAATAAGTCCCTAAGACACTAATGCTTGCCCAGGGTTCATTAGTGATCCATCATAAAAAATTGAATTGGTGAGTCCAGTCCACACTTTGCAAAACTTGTTTCCCTTCATTGGGTGAAGTAAAAGATCAATTGGGAAAAGGCACTATTCCACATGTTTACACTACCAAGCATTTATATTCTTTTATTTGTACCCCTACTCTGCCTATGGATATTGAGTAACTAAACTATGCATGGTGATGAGCATTTTTGCCCCTTTCAAAATGTAAGTGCCATGGCATGAAGCACATTCAATGGTTAGAGAGTTGATGCATGATACTCAGGTGACCTCTAAGGCCCGTGGGCCTCTTGTCTTATGAAGATCCCATCTTTGGGGCATTCCTGCGTGGTTGAATTACAGAATGAACGATTAAACTTAAAGTCGTCAGCCGATGTTCCTTTGGAAGGAAACGTTAAAAAAGAGAGACGTTAACATATACATACAACAGTTAAAGATATCACAAATCCTACGGCTGACATTTATCAATCTATATGTCATTGGTTTAATCGTTAAGCTTCATATAAGGTCAAAATTTCAAAAAAAAGTTGGTTTATAGTTGCATTCCGCGATAAAGTCATCATGGAGAAATCAAGGATGTTTTCCAGTTCTTTCTAAACCTTTCATTCAACACTGTCTTTTCGGTAGACCCAGTGATGATTTACTACTTTTTACGATATTCTACCCAACCATGAAGCAAATACGCTTAAAGCAGTTTAAATAGATTACTCAAAAGCTGATGAAGATGATGTTTTGTTGTGTCAAGACTGCAAAACACGGCCAAGCCAAAACAATACTGTTCGGCTGCTGCAAGATATAGCCCACAAGGAAATAATTCAAGCTCCCATTTTTGTCATCAACAGTTAGACGCCAGTTGTGTTGAGTTGCGACTATTTTTAGACCCCCACCCCCAAAAAAATCCAAATAATTTTAATTGTCATCTTATTTAAGAAGAGACTTTTCAGAGCACACAGTAGATAAAGATATATAAAGCCATTTGATCCTTACGTCAAGGGTTCGAATCCTACTGTAGGACGTGAAGACCGCTCCTTCGGATGAGACAGCATAAACCAAAGCCCCGTGTTGAAGTAGATATTGGCACGTAAAAGATCCCTCCGCAGCATTGTTAAGGCCGCTGCACAGTTGAGGTTACAGTAAGATTGATTGATTGTATATTGTTTAACGTCCCTCTCGAGAATTTCTCATTCAAATGGAAGGGTCCTAATATATCGATTTATTGCAAGGGCATACCCTCAATGTATTTTGTCAAGTTGGCAAAATAATACATTTTGCATTTACGTCACATAGCTTGGTAACTTGAAAGTTGTGGTCCAAATTGGAAACTATTTAAATTCCTAGCATAATTGACTCCAGGGAAACAGTACAAAAGTTTACAATCGCTAAAACGATTTATAAACTACAAAATTTTATCATCAGATAATAAAAGAAATATTTTACACAAAAAAACTTTTCCACTTTAATACTAATACTGTACACAAATGTCCATAAAATTGCTTTTAATACATTTTCACCCCGTTTCTACCTTATGGAATTAATGACCATCTATTATGGTTTCTGGAAGAGGTCCATTAGTGTAACTCCTTGTTAATTGGGGGTATAAATTTTGTTCTTTTTTGGTATCTGCACTGAAAGCTTACGAATGATTTGTGTCGCAAAGAATTCTGGTTTCCTTACCATTCTTTAAAAAAAATTGACAAGAAACTTTCAAAAGGAAACGCTGAGATATTTTATAAATTGCACAATTTTAGGCACCATTTGCCAAATGAACTAATGCATGCACATTATAGATTGCCATATCACGGCCATACACTTCATAAAAGTGGGTAAAAAAAGCAACAAACATGTCATTTACATATTCATTATATTCTTGACAAAGTCTCTGGTTCAACAAAATATTAGTTCTCAAAGACAAAAGCAAACCAAAAAAAAAATTCAGATTTTAGTGAATTGTCCCGCAAAGAGCAATTAGACCTGTATATAACAAACACTGGAAGTCGGAATTCTGTAGCTACTTTAACGCCCAGTAGGACAGTTACAACCGCCACTGAGGGGGTATTTGATAAACAGGACGTTACCATTCAGACGTCCTTAGTGTAGCAGGAACGTGTTGGTCTAGACGTTGGCGGGAAGTTGTTCGTAACATCAATTGTCACGCCGAGGAACCACCCTAAATCGTTATTTCTGAGGATGATGGAGAACACCACCACATCACCATCTTAGGTTATTCATGACCGAAGGAACCTGAAGGGGTACCACATGAACTCCACGTATTTAGAGATAAAACTTCACTACCTGAGAGACTGGGCCAACTAGAACTGTCCAATCGGGACAAAATACCCCCGCTGGGTTTTTCAGAAGTAAGTTTTTGCATAATAAAGATATGTATCAAACACGAATTATGAAATTTTTCTTCCAGTGATCTTGAACTTCCCCAAATGACCTTGGATCAAGGTCATGACACACCCTTGGGGCATGGGCAATCTTTGTGTGAAATGAAAACCTACCAAGTTTATCCATAAGAAATATATAGACCGGACAAGAATTATGAAATTTTTCTTCCAGTGACCTTGAACTTCCCCAAATGACCTTGGGTCAAGGTCATGACACACCCTTGGGTCATGGGCAATCTTTGTGTGAAATGAGAACCTACCAAGTTTATCCATAAAATATGTGTGTCAAACATGAATTTTGAAATTTTTCTTCCAGTGACCTTGAACTTCCCCAAATGACCTTGGGTCAAGGTCATGACACACCCTTGGGTCATGGGCAATCTTTGTGTGAAATGAGAACCTACCAAGTTTATCCATAAGAAAGATATGGACCGGACACGAATTATGAAATTTTTCTTCCAGTGACCTTGAACTTCCCAAAATGACCTTGGGTCAAGGTCATGACACACCCTTAGGTTATAAGCAATCTTAGTGTGGAGTAGTAGATTCTAATGTCCCTCTGTAAGAAAGATATGGACCAGACACGATTGCACAGACAGACGGACAGACAGACAGACGGACAAGGTGATTCCTATATACCCCCCCAAACTTCGTTTGCGGGGGGTATAAAAACATCCACTGCCACCTACCCAGTGACGCCAGAACATTAAGGAAGGTTCATATTGAGGCTGTGTTTTATAGATTAGAGACTCTAGTTGAGATTATTGCGAGCCAAATGTTTGTCATGATCCTGGGGCATCAAGAATTTTTAGAAGAATAATTGTGATTTGTGCTATAGTGAAGTCAAGGTATCAAAATTGATTTTGCTCGTCATACTTCAGTGAAGAGGAAAATAAATAAATAGTCTTTCATCTGATTGATTGGAAATAAATATTAATCTGTCCTTCATTCACATAAATATAACTGTCTTGGAAAAACTTGCCAGCCCTCCGCGATCCCCTCAGAATGAACTGGCGGTCCCCTATCCTGTTTTGAATCAATGAGGGGGGTCATTAGTCTTTTTTAGTTACTATTATTGAAAAATAGATAAACACAATGTAAAAGCTGGAAATAAGAACTTGATGGACATTAGCAATCTCCACACAAAATAAAAATGCAGGTTAAGATTTTCAAATCTTAATAGCCTTTTCATCACCTGTAATTTAATTGTATAAAAAAGTCAAAGTATTAATTATCTTGAAAATTTATTTAAATAATTACCTTTTTTGTCCAAAATTCAAAGAAAGGCTGTAGAAATACTGGGCAGGTGCAAATTATTTCCCTCACTTCATGTTCTTGAGGATGAAACGAATTCCGAAAAATGTTGAGAAAATCAGGAAATACCATTATTGAAAGTAACTTGTGTTAAACAACGGCACCGCTAAGCGGAGCAACCCCTCGCGACATTAAGGGGACGACCATTTGATTCTGAAGGGGGGGGGGGGCTGGCATATTTTCGAAGAAAAATAATCTGTCCTCCACTACAAACAAAATAAATAATCTGACCTTGACTTATGATATTTAATGTGAAACATACCTTTTTTATTTACGAATCTTCAATTCAAAAAAATTTTTGGCTCGCTTCGCTCGTCGTTTTAGAACCAAATAGTATTTAAAATCAAATTACCAGACTGGATACTTGTAGTCAGTATATCAACATGGCAATGTGCATTTAAAGTAGGTGTGACGAATAACTTTGAATACAAGTCAATTCTTATACACCGCAAAAGAATAATTTTCTTGTCAAAGAATTACATTTACCCGATAAGTTAACATAAAATATACACTGGCGGATTTAAGGGGGACATACATGTGTAAGACCCCTCCCCTAAAATTTCAAAGTATGATACGAATAATAATACCATACTTTGGGACAATACCAATATTTTTGTGCCTAGTTTCACTCATAAACTACACAAAAACACAAGAGCTTTATGGGGCTTCGCCCCCTGGGCTTTTTTCATTCAGAATGTAATATGACTAGTATTAACAATGTCATATTTTGGTACATAACTAACCAATTCCTACACAATTGTGTCTTGTACTCTTTTATATACAGAAAAACCCAAGAGCTTCAGGGGGCTTCGCCCCCAGAACCCCCTTTATTCAAACTTTGATTTGACCAGTATTAATTATGTCATACTTTGGTTCATAATACCCAATACCACTATATAAGTGGCCGGATTTACTCTTAAAATACACGAAAACCCCAGAGCTTCGAGGGGGGGGGGGGTTACTCCATTGGCCTCCATAAGTGCTTCGCCAAGGATCCACTGGGGGCCTTATGGCAGCCCCAGACCTCTTGCCTAAACGAAGTTATACACGCCCCATCCCCAAATTCTGTATTCGCCAATGGTATATAAATGATTAGTATTTGAATCAATTGAACAAGGTACCGTAAGGCAAAGAAGAAAATAAATAATCTGTCCTTGATAATTTTGAAAATAAATAATATGTCCTCGACGAGCATGAAAATAATTAACCCGTCTCAAAAAAATTTGCCAGCCCCCCCCCCCCCCCCCCCCCCCCCCCCCCCTTCAGGATCAAATGGTCGTCCCCTGAAATTCAGTGGTATTGGCAATATCTCACGAGAGATAAATTCTCTAGAGGGACCTTAAACATGTTAAAGATTGATAGTAAAATGTATTTTGTTTAATGTCCCTCTCAAGAATATTTTGCTTATATGAAGGCTTGCCGGTGGAGAGCTGCACATTTTTTCGTATAATAGGCATGCACTGACAGCCATTGAGCAGTAAGGGATCTTTTTGTGCCAGCATCTATTGGGACATGGGCCCTTGGTTTACAAGGTCTCATTCGAAGAACCAGTCTCCACGTCCCACAGTGGAATTCGAACCCACAATGATAAGGTCAACTCCCTTACTTTTGACAAAATTATAAGGGGGGATATTGTTGTTGATCCATTTTTTTTTTACAAAGTGCATAGCGTCTTGGTCAAGGGAGGCATAACATGGATACCTGATTTGGGGTAGTAAAGTTAAATTTAAAGAAATACAAATGTTTTTCATCACTATTTATTTTTCTTAATAAATTATCCGGGGTGGGGGTTTCTATTTTCAATATAAATCAAATTGCATAGAATTTATGTGGGGAAGGGGGGAAGGGGGTCATAACATGCATACATAATTGGGCCGTTTCCCTTATACCTAGCAGAAACATATCACGTATGCTACATTTATAGTTATTTACCTTCTTAAATACACGTGGTGCACAACTGATAAAGTATGCTGTAGGTAAAATTTCAACATTAGTATGCAGTCCATTTTCTACCTTGGAGATGAGGAAAATGACGCATTTCATGACGTCATTATTTACTGACTAGAGAGAAAATTACGTCATGTTCAATAGACATCATCGCAAACCACTG
The DNA here is from genome assembly GCA_003671525.1 of Saccostrea glomerata. NCBI lineage: Eukaryota > Metazoa > Mollusca > Bivalvia > Ostreida > Ostreidae > Saccostrea > Saccostrea glomerata. The sequence continues at coordinate 1,821 of PRKT01002661.1, read as the reverse complement.
CCAGAATGTACGATCTTATCCAACTCCGGAGAGAGCTGTATATGCGGACTCCGGACCGTGGCTTGAGACGATCACATTCAACAAGTGATACTTCATTTTCAGATATTTTTGGACCGAAAATGGTCATAAGTGGCTTTTGCTCTTTTTCTAGTTGTAAACATGTCCCTTGACACACTGGTAATGATTTTGAAGTCGCTTTGTCTTAATTCGGCAGAGACCCTATGCATTCATATGCAATAGTACAATTCTTATTATCTGAAAACACATGCTTGAAAGAAAGTAACATATTTATTTTTTCGAATTATTGTAAGACATATTTCCTGTGGATGTGCTTAACCTGACTGAGCAGGATCCCCATCGCCACCAGCACGGGTCGCAACCCCACGGCCAACATGTCCAATTTAGTCGCGTCGTACCACATGCAATGGGGTTATAGGACTTATTCTTGCCATCCATGGTCCCTCTAGAGAAGCTTAAATGAGAATATGGGCCAAAAGATTTCCTAACTAAGGTGTTCGTAAAGTTGTACTTTGTGCATTATCTCTTGATGTTTAATCGGAATTTGAGCTTTGCATATCAGTAATAGACTTTTAACCTTCAAAATCACGGTTTTGTTGCAAATTCTCCAAAGGTTTTCTTTCTCATCCTCAGATGCTTTTCGTTTAGATGATTTTCTTTTTCTGTACGCCTTAGTCTTGACTGTTTCTCGTTAATGACTCCCCCCACCCCATATTCCCCTTAAGGCAGTGGCGGATCCAGAGTGGGGGGGGGGGG
>PRKT01002660.1:0-15547 GCA_003671525.1 Saccostrea glomerata | reverse complement strand
CTTTAAAACTAAGCAAAATACAAATTAAAGAGGAGGGAGGTCAAGGTCACAGGATTGTGCAAGGTCAAGTTCTTGATGCAGTTGAATAGCTCTCACTAATACATATCAGCATATTAGGTTTGATAAAACTATCTTGAATGATTTAAAGGAACTGAGCTTAACACCTTTTTTTTTAAGAAAAGAGAGGCCAAAGGAAAGGTTGAGGTCAAAATGGTGTTGCTGTTGTAAAGCTTACATCAGTATGAATTTACTATTAGTATATGAAATTTGATAATAATAGCATTAATTGTTTATTGAAAACTTAGATGAACACTAATTTTAAAAAGTGAGGTCAAGGTCAAAGGAAAAGTCAAGGTCAAATTAAGTTGATGCATTAATAGCTCTCAGTAGTATGTATCAGTTTATCATATCAGTATCATGTATGAAGTTTGATAAATATATCTTGTCTAATGAATTGTTTATTCAAAGCTGATCTAGACATTAATTTTAGAGGAAATGTCAAGGTAAAAAAAAACGTATCATTGTCATAAAGCTTACTTCAGTAAGTATCTTCATGTGAAGTTTCATTACACAACTTGAATGGTTTCTTTAAAATTAAGCTAAACACTAATATAAAGAAAAATTAAGTGAAGGTCAAAGGAAAAGTTCAGGTCAAAAAATGTTGCTGCAGTTGGATAGTTTACATCAGAATGCATCAACATATAAAGTTTGATTAGACTATCTTGAATAGAATCTTTTAAACTGAACTAAACACTACTTTAATAAAAGCGAGGTTATGGTCAAAGGAAGGTGAAGTTTAAAAAAATGTTGATGCAGTTGCAGAGTTCTCCTCAATATCTATCAGCATATGAATTTTGATAAAAATATCTAGAATAGTTTCTTTGAGCCTCCAGTTTCTTTAGAATTGAAACTAAAATCTAAATAAATTGGATATAGATAATAAATTCTCACCAAATTATGTATAAGTGCATGCTAAACATAAAAATGATCTTAAATTTCTTTAAAACTAAGCAAAATACAAATTAAAGAGGAGGGAGGTCAAGGTCACAGGATTGTGCAAGGTCAAGTTCTTGATGCAGTTGAATAGCTCTCACTAATACATATCAGCATATTAGGTTTGATAAAACTATCTTGAATGATTTAAAGGAACTGAGCTTAACACCTTTTTTTTTAAGAAAAGAGAGGCCAAAGGAAAGGTTGAGGTCAAAATGGTGTTGCTGTTGTAAAGCTTACATCAGTATGAATTTACTATTAGTATATGAAATTTGATAATAATAGCATTAATTGTTTATTGAAAACTTAGATGAACACTAATTTTAAAAAGTGAGGTCAAGGTCAAAGGAAAAGTCAAAGTCAAATTAAGTTGATGCATTAATAGCTCTCAGTAGTATGTATCAGTTTATCATATCAGTATCATGTATGAAGTTTGATAAATATATCTTGTCTAATGAATTGTTTATTCAAAGCTGATCTAGACATTAATTTTAGAGGAAATGTCAAGGTAAAAAAAAACGTAGCATTGTCATAAAGCTTACTTCAGTAAGTATCTTCATGTGAAGTTTCATTACACAACTTGAATGGTTTCTTTAAAATTAAGCTAAACACTAATATAAAGAAAAATTAAGTGAAGGTCAAAGGAAAAGTTCAGGTCAAAAAATGTTGCTGCAGTTGGATAGTTTACATCAGAATGCATCAACATATAAAGTTTGATTAGACTATCTTGAATAGAATCTTTTAAACTGAACTAAACACTACTTTAATAAAAGCGAGGTTATGGTCAAAGGAAGGTGAAGTTAAAAAAAATGTTGATGCAGTTGCAGAGTTCTCCTCAATATCTATCAGCATATGAATTTTGATAAAAATATCTAGAATAGTTTCTTTGAGCCTAATGGAAAGACAGATGAAATGGTGGAGGATGGACATGACAAAACTATACATGTATTCCTAATCGTGGCATAAAAAACTTGAATCTACATTTTTAAACGTGTAAGCTGGTTATGGAAATTTTTTCTGGAATAGCTGCAACCGTTAATTCCAGTAATAACAAACAAAGAAAGACATTTTATTGTTTATATTTATATCTGTTTAAATAATCATTTAAAGTAGGATTAAAAAGATTAATTATTGTATTAATGATGCGAACGTCTTTATACGTTTCATTGATGGAACAGCCACTGATCAAGAAATCTGTACAGGCGACATGCCTACTGTAGTTCATGCAGTGATTAACGCAATGGGTTTTCTTAAGAAAACATTAGTGGATGTAAATACTTGAATCTACAATATATGAGGATGTGCCCAATTATCAAGATTATTCAAGCAAATTCAAAGAATTGTGGTCCTCTGCTTTCTCTATTTTAGTGAATGGGATGCCATAAGTATGGCAGATTGTGTGTCAAATATGCACCCCTATCATATGTCAATTTTTGAAAATTAGGTCAAAGGGGAAAAATCATAGCATGCTCAGAAACATTTTGTTGCAGGTAATGTAGATGTCAAATATAAAAGTCCCATCTCTTTTCAATCAAAAGTTATAAGGAAATATAATATATTTGAAAAGTACTGGTTAAACTTCTAGGTCAAGGTCACAGAGTCAAAAGTCATGATATATTTAGAAAAGTCTTTTTACATGCAATTTACATGTATAATTTTAATGTCCTATCTTTTCTTTTTCAAAATGATCAATCTAAAATAATATTATTTTTTGGAAAGTAGGTAAAACTTTAAAGTCAAGGTCTCACTTGGGTTAAAAAATCATAGTATATTAACTAAGAAAGTTTTGTGGTAATGTACATGTGAAATATGAATTATTCAAAAGTTATGACCAAGGTTAAATCTATTGACAGATGCACATACTGTCAGTAAGATGGACAGACTGACAGACAAATGAGACTTGATGTCCCCTCCCTTTCCCAAGAAACGGGGGACAATAATGCCCTTGCTGTTCTTCTTCTTCAGATTTATGATGGAAAAAATCCCCTGCATATTTCTTAACGCAAATCAATATTGTGTTTTTTATGTCATTTGTTTGTTTGGTGTTAAACATCCCTCTCAGGAATTTTTCACTCATATGGAGACATCACCACTTGAAAAATAATGATGACAAGTCAGATTTGACGTCAACATTCATTTTAGGAGTTTTCAACCATGAAGACATAAAGAGATATTAACTGGATCCTTCCCCTCGCTCCTTCCCAGACCCCTGTTTGTTCATGCATGCAAACTACTACTTGTTTTTACATTTTAAAAAATGTTAATATATATACAAATAGTTTAATGTGGTCCATCTCTTTGAATGATTTTCATCCCTATTTCTAGGAGGATAGGTTGACACAAATTCATGAATAAAGTGTCAAGCAATCTTATCATTGATGCACTTTTATTTAATATAATGCAGTCATTTTGTGAACTTTTCCAGTTTACATTAGGAGAGTGGGGATGACTTCGGGGGTTCATAAACTTTATCCCATTAAATTTACATAACATAATAACACAAGAAACAAAATTATGTATAGTGAAATTTGAAGAATTTCCTATTATTTAGGAGTCATATGATAATTTGTCATTACAGGGTCAGGGAGTGGATAGGGAGATCCCCCCCCTGCAATTTGCAGGACTATAATATATACTGAATCAAATAAAAATGACTTTGGATGCCCTCCACTCTAGAAAACAGACCCCACCATAACTTCTTTTTTTCTCAGGAAATTCTGGTCTGGAAATTCCCCCTTCCCTCCCAGAAAAAAACTAGAAAACTGACCAGTCAGCAAGGGCCCCGCTGAAGGGTAGAAATATAAGGTTGTAGATTATGGAATGAAAATTCAAAATTTTACTAGATTACAATTTTTAAAAAAAATATATGAAGAATATAAGCAACAACAGTATTTTTTAAAATTTCATGACCTGAATGTCCAAAAACCTGTAAATAGTAACCTTGTATTTACAAAACAGGGGAAACCTCATGTCTTATAATTACTCAATTAAATGTGTATTTAAAAAAAGAATTAAGTAGGTACATGTACTTTATAAAATGCTAGCTTTCAGTGAATGCAAATATCACCTACGGTTCATCTCAACTTCAAAACAAACATCAGTTGCAGACAAGGGTGTCCATTAATCTTCAGGTGACAGATAAAGATAAGCCTCTAAATTTTCTGCAGCAAGCAGAATAATTTATCCCAGGGAATTAATTGTACTGCTCTCATCCTTTTCTTCTTAATTTACAATAACTTTTTTCAGCAATGACAGAATGGGGTTATCTGATTACCTGTTAAATTTAACAGCATTAATGCAGCAAAAAAAAAAAAAAATTAAAAATTAAAAAAAAATAATTAAAAAAGGATATATTAATATATATCTTGTTTTTAGAATTCAATAAAATTATAACTTATTGTGTACAGTATTTTAACCAAAATAAAGTTTGAGCATTATATAAATCAACACTTCAGAGAATGTACACATAATTCAAATTTGACATTTACTTCAAAACAAATTTCATTTGCAGAAAGAGGTGGTAACTAATCTCAATGTGACAGATAAAGATAATGCTTCAGATTTTCTTCTTGTGGAAGGTTAAAGGTACTTGGACACAGATTTGAAGTTATTATTTTCTCTGTAATATTACGAATTATATGTTTTAATAGCATTTCACACAAAAATTAATTAAAAATCTTATTTCATTTAAAAGATATCAAAATTTCAAATTTTTTGGCGGGTTTGATTGACACATCCTTGCACTTTCACAAATTAATTTTAATCTTAATCCTTAGGAAAAGTTACAATCTCGTTGTGTATTAATGGACTAGAAATATGTCCATAGGACATGAATGCCCCGCCAAGGATATATTAGTAAAGCAACATGAAAATTTGTATATGTATAAAATTTTATCAGAATATCTTGAATAGTGATGCAGCTGAATTGCTTGTTTGAAAATATAGGTCAGATCCAGCATCCCAAGCAAGTCTGGTAGTATCCATCCCTAGATGCATCATCCATGCAAGTTTGGTTCAGGTAGGGCTTATAGTTACTAGGGAATGAAAATATAGGCCAGATCCAGCATCCGTAGCAAGTCTGGTAGTGTCAAGGTAAAAAAATGTTGATGCAGTTGCATAGTTCTCATCAATATCTATCAGCAACTGAAGTTTGATGAAAATATCTTGGATAGTTTCTTTGAAACTTAGCTTTGAACAGAGCTAAATGCAAAGTGTGACTGAAGGACAGAAGGACGGAAGGACAGAAGACGGACATGACAAACACTATATGCCCCGGCCATATTCATGGCGGGGTATAAAAATATTAATACTATAATCCAGAAAATTCAGAGTAGACTTGTTCAAAAGCAAAACAAACACACAATATATTGTCAGTCCGTGCAGATGTTGTAAGCAGACTGTGACGAATTAGAACGCACCCGGTGAATTGTAAACTTAAACAAAAACAGAACTCATGCCCTGTTTACAAAAACTGTGTACATAACACGAGTGTGCTCGATTTGCTAAACCCTGTACGCAAATCTTAGTTCGGAATGATGATACTTGTGAAGGAGTTTTGTTTTCTAACATATCTACTCTGAATAAAATTATTTTTCTGGATGAGAGTTTTAATATTTCTCATTGATACACAACAAGATTGCCACTTTTCATAAGGATTAAGAATAAGGTTAAAATTTGTGAAAGTGCAAGCATGTGTCAATCAAACTCGCCGAAATCTGTGTCCAAGTACCTTTAATTAATTCCAAGGGACTCATTGGAGCTTTCAGTTTACAAGAGGAACATTCTCAGCAGTTATCTCTCTTTGCCCATTCATTCTTATGCATAGTTAGGGAATCTACCCCACCACCCCAGCTCCAAACCAGAAGACATAGAGAACCCAACTTAATATCAAAATATGTCTTTCTGCCTACTGAACTACCATACCAAATTTGAACTTAATTGGGCAACCATAAAAAAAGTTAGAAAAAACAGAAAATTTGTGGACGGAAGAATAACAGACGGACAGACAAACAGCTAGACGGACAGATGGACAGACAGAGTGATTACTATAGGGCACCCTAATAACTGAATGTAACATCGACAACGCTGGGATTACTCTTTCAGAATATGAAATTCGTCTATTGTAGCATCCAATGACCTTTGATCCTTTAAACTTTAACTTAACCATTTGCATTTCAGACTATTTTACCCAAATCTATACCAAAACTTGTACTTAACGACTGTCATAGGTCTTGTCAACTTCATGAAATATAATCCAATTAAAACATAAAATGAAATAATTCCTACTGATTGATGTGTACACCACACTGCACATGCAGTGCAATCTAAAAATGATAGTGGTAAAACTAGTACTTAAATGCAGGTGTTCAAATACATGTATAGTACAAGAACAAATTTAATAAAATTATCATTTACTGAAGACGTTTTATCTTACCTTTACCATCTATGCCTATTTAAAAAAACAGGCAAAAAGGGTGTGTTTGTGTGTGTGTGTTGATGGGAGAGGGGTGGGGTTGACTAAATTGATTGGATATATGGCAGATTTTGAGGAGTTTCTGCCTAATCAAAATATAAAAAAGTTTGCACATTTTGAAAAATTCTTCAAAAACACTTTACACTAATTTAAAAAAATATTATTTGTTGTTGATCTATATGAGAAAATAGATTTAAAAAGTTCCAATTATGGGCATAAAATTTATAAACCTCCCCCCCTTTATCAACCCTAATTTATATCATTAATTAAATTCTGTTGTTTAATTTCAGACTGATATTGAATTAAGAATATGAAATATCTATAAGAGGCTTATGGGTCACATGGTCACCTGAACATATTATGCTCGATTTGATGAATACGTTTTATGTAAATTATTGAATTATATTGATTTTTTTTCCTTGGTAAAGCCCAATTTGAAGGAGTGTGCATTTAGAGACAAACACCTTAGTGCGGGTATTACTGTCTCATGACAGCATCTAGTTCATATTGGCTTTAAAAGATTGCATTTCTTAAAAAGAAGATACTTGAGTTGTTTTCTTTATAAGGCTTAGTAAAACTTTGATTATACCTGCACTTTCTAAAGAAAGTTCGGATATATTGTTGTTACTCATGTCCATCCATCGGTCTGTCACACTTTTCATCCCTGAACTCCTGTTACATTTTACAAAGTAGCCTAATCATCTTTTGGGAGATGGTTGGTGGTGTCATGTAGATGTGCAGTAAGGTTTCGGAATTTTTATTTTGCACCAGGGGTCAAATGGGGGTCGAAAAATTATGTTTTTTATGCAAAAAGCCCCGTCTTCCTGAACTCTTCCTATATTTTACACAGTAGCCTTATCATGTTTTGGGAGATGGTTGGTGGTGTCATGTAGATGTGCAGTAAGGTTTCGGAATTTTGATTTTGCCCCGGGGGGTCAAATGGGGGCCGAAAAATGATGGTTTTTTTTCTTCCCTGAACTCTTTCTACATGAACATTTTACACAGTGGCCTAATCCTCTTTTGGGAGAGTTCACTCTTATGAAATTTTGGTAAAACATCAAGGTCAAGGGGTACAAAATCATAGCATGTTGGGAAACATCTTGTTATGGGTAAAGTACACGTCAAATGTGAATGTCATATCTCTTCTTAATCAAAAGGAAATACAACATTTTTGAAAAGTGAGTTAAACTTCAAGGTCAAGGTCACAGAGTCAAAAGTCATGATACATTTGGAAAGGTCTTATCACAGGTAATATACATGCATGTATAATATAAATGCCCTTTCTTTTCTCGTTCAAAATGACAATTTTAAAACAATTCTTTTTGACAGTAAGTCAAACTTCAAGGTCATGGGTAATAAAAATTTTGGAGTATTTAGAATGGTATTGTCCAAGGTAAATACGAATACACGTTTACTACGAAAGTCCTGTCTCTTCTCATTCAATATATATAACCATGATGACCAAGGTTGTGACAGACGGACAGACTGACAAACAAATGAGATTTAATATCCCCTACCTTTAGCGAAAATGAGGGACAATAAATGTCCGAGCTGTGCTTGAGAAGAAGATATATGATGGAAAGAGTTCACTGCATAATTACATGTCAATTGGTTGGAATTGGCCCAGTGGTTCCAAAGAAGTTAAGAATGTGAAAAGTTTGCAGACAAATAGATGGACGACAGATAAAATGTGATCAGAAAGCCAGAAAAATTAAAGCTCAAATGAGCTAAAAATGTATGATTCACAAGTACCGGTATTTGGAAAGGGTTGCAATTTCTGAAAAGTTTTTTTTCATGCATTTTTTTTTCTAAATTCTGAAAATGTATGACATGTATCCATGTTGAAAAAAACTGCTCATTTAAGAAAACAGTATGACTGAAATAGTTAATCAAGGTGCTTTGGGTAGCAAAATAAAGCTAAACTGGTATATCTAATTCATCTGCAGAGCTTAGTCAATTTTAATATGCACAACCTTTTCAACTCTTATAATAATTAATTATGTTTAAAATATTTATATCACAATGTCTGATTCAAGGGAGAACTAAAGATATGACCAGAAGTATATCTATTGAATATAAGATATGTTCATGTATACTGTGTTTTTTTTTAGTAATTTGTTTGTTTGTTGTGACAGCAACTGTTATGGCAGCATTTGGCAAAGGTTGAAGTTTCTCAAATGTAAGTCAAACTCCAAGGTCAAGGTCAAAGGGTCAAAATTGGTTGGTATCAAAGGGAAAGTTTTGTCACAAGGAATACACATGTGAAATAAGAGAGAAATCCCTAGTACTTCCTCACCTGTTCAAAAGTTATTGCCTAGGTTTAAGTATTATTAAAATTGGGTTTAACTCGGGTCAAGATCAAAGCCCTAACACCAACTGTTCAAAAATTCTTGGGCTTGAATTTTTTTGACTGAGGTGTGACCCCCCTCCCCCCTTTCTGAAGAAAAAATTCTGGATCTGTGCCTGTATACTGAATGTCACGTCCACAATGGGAGATAACTTGACAATGTGAAATTCGTCTACTGTGGCATGCAATGATCATTGACCCTTTTTGAACTTCAACCTAACCATTTGCATTTCTGTTTATTTTTACGCAATCTATACTAAATCTTGTACTTACCAACTGTCATAGGTCCTGTCAGCTTCATGAAATATAATCCAATTAAAACACAAATGATTTTAACTGACCACACTGCACCGTCAGCATACATGTACTAATCTCATTCGGCAAACCTTTACTAATTCCGTCGCCTTCATTAGATGAAGTATGAATCGGCCGAGGTGTGCCGAGTGGTAATATCTAAAAATATGCTAATGGGTGACGCAAACCCAATGTGAATGTAGAAATTTTCAATAAGATGTTGTCTAGTACAAGAACAATTTTCAAACTATCATAATAAGTGATGTTTTAACGCAACTTTGCCATCTAGGCCTATTTAAAAAAAAATGTGTGTGTGTGAGTGGTGTGGTGGTGGTGGGGGGATGGGCTTTAATTAATTGGGTTTTATTTTCAATGGGTTATTTTGCCTGACCAAATACTAAAACACAGTTTGAACATTTTGATAAACTCATCAAAAACACTTTGTACTAAAATAATATTTTATGTCGTTAAGAAAGTGGATTTAAAAAGTTCTAATTATGGGCAAAATATTTATGAGAATCTAATCAAGTAATTTACTTCATTAATTAAATTCTGTTATTTCAGACTGGTAATGAATTAGTATACAAAATACACATATGAGGCTCATAGATCACATGGTCACCTGAAAATGTTATGCTCAATTTGACAAATACATGTACGGTGATCATTATAGAATTATTTTGACTTTTTCCTTGGAAAGCCCAATATGAAGGAGTGTGTATATAGAGGCAAACACCTTAGTGCAGGTATTAGTGTCTCATGACAGCATCTAGTTGTCTTTTGTTAACGTTTACCCCAACTTTCCTTTTGGGCTGGGTTTTGAATCAGTTGTAATTGGCCCAGTGGTTCTTGCAAAGAAGATGAATATGTGAAATTTTTAGTCAACAAGGACAGCCAATAGACAAATTTTATTCAGAATAAGTCACTTTAGCCTTTGAGTCAAATATACATTCAACACATTGTGGAGTAATTGTTATATTTTATATCATTCTGGAGTTGTATACCACAAGTGATGAAGTAAATTTTTGACAATTAACACTCCACTGCTGTTAAACTTCTGTAGTTAGTATGCAAGATATCTGAAAAGTTGTAACGTGAAGACACTAACAATGAAGTCTGGCAAATCTTGAATGATTTTTTTGTCCTTTTATGACAGGCCTTTTACACCAACAAAGCAACTGCTTGCTGCGAGATCTGTGGAAGTGGCAATGGTCAGGAAATTGATTTCAGTAACACCTTGTATTGGTCAGATGAGTCTGCTGTAAAGATAAATTTATAATAAACTTTGCAGTAATTTTTTTGCCCTTTGCTTTTTCAAGCCAGGTGTTATTAACAGAATACAAGATGCCCATGGGCCACACTGCTTATTGGGCACATCAACTCGAAAATAGCACTGTTAAAACACAAATTGATAATAACGATGTAGAATATAATAAATTGGGATTATTGCGTCATTACATTTTGCATCTAAATCAATCTAGAATTTAATAACGCGAAATGTAACAGCGCACTTTTGAGGATTATTACATTTTGCAAAACAGAACTTGAAATAGATATTAAGCTGATAAATCTGTATAATAAATTTCATTTCAATATGTGCAACCTCTGCAAAGAAAATGAACAGAAACTGCAAATAAATGGAATTTTTTCTAAGTCCAAGGGGATAACTCTGATAAAAATGGTGCAATTGTACCCAAAACAGAACTTGACCTAGATATTCACCTGGTTAATATGCATAGCAAAATATCATTTCAGTATGTGCAATGGTTGTGAAGAAAATGAACAGAAACTAAATGGACTGACAGACTGAAAGACAGCAGCAAAGCTATATGCCCTCCTTTCTTCGAAGGGGAGCATAATTAATACTTTAAATGGAAAAGATGACGGATATTTCTGAACAATAGGACTATGCTGCTGTGATTTATTTCATTTTTCTGTAGTTTTAAATCAACCAGAAGTCTTTGTCGAGACTGTAGCTCTACTGGTTTATACGTAAGGGTTAATGTACGAGTAGCGCTCCATTCCTTAAAAGTAATGGAGCCGAGGCCCCGATGGGATCCCATTTCTTTTAAGGAATAGAGCACTATGAGTATATTAACCCTTTGTGTGCAGGAACCCAATATATTGGGTCTGACGTCACAAAGGCTTGCGTGCAGGAATCCAATATACTAGCTTTGAGTTTGGAATTAGCGCTTCATCAGATAAAAAGTCATATAAAAAGTATAAATGAGTTGTGAATTATTCAGAATCTATCAAAACTACATGCAACTACAACACATTGAAAAATAGGAAATAAAGATGTGAAAATATGCGAATTATTCATGAAATTATGATTTAAATTGAAGGTGTTGGCGTTTTTTATGCAAGTCAGTGCACTATTTTTGGAAACGGGGAAAAATAGCACATGTAATAAATCTCTACTAACTTGCTCTAATATAAAAGAAACTAAAGAAGTAAATCCAAAAAAACAGTATCATATCAATAATTCTAATATATTTGTGTTTGTAGACATAAAATTACTTAGAAATTGTCAATATTTTGGCAGAAAAACTCTGGTTAACTTCACTTGACCTTAACCTTGCTAAGTTCTTCCTGTTAAAATGAAAGTAGGGTCACCCCTACTAATGTTATTGTGATTTAAATTCAAGACACGTGGTTTAGGTTCATCTATTCAAAGGTTATAGGGTCGAACCGGTTTTATAAATAAAATTGGCAGTAAACATGACATTGCTATAGCCTGTTTCCTTTGGAATAAATGTTTCCAGACCTTTCTGAAAAACTTTCATGATTTTCAACAGAAAAAGGGTGGCTAAAGGAGGGGGTGTTAAAATAACAATATATCTTATAATTTTCGGCAAAAATTAGAGCTCACTAGTGACCGATTCGCTCGTAAAAAATTTTTATTATCATCTGCACTGACGAACCTTTGTTTGCCTTATATCAAAATAACAATATATCTTATAATTTTCGGCAAAATTTAGAGCTCACTAGTGACCGATTCGCTCGTAAAAAATGTTTATTATCATCTGCACTAACGAACCTTTGTTTGCCTTATATGGCTATTGTTATAAATGCGCAGAGCTAGAGGATCTTACCACGAGCAACTGACCAATCGTTGAATGAATAGCAACGTTTACGCCAAATATATGTTTACATTTTACTTCAAACACGTAGTTCAGGTAAATCTAGGATCATGTCAATGGACTGCAAACACCAGCGCTTCAAGGCTAAGGAAAACGAGCAGCATCTCTTATGCATTTAAATGGACAAAACTTTGTTTACATTCATGATCACATGTTCGGCCAGGGAATCCACCTGGCAACTGTATTCACCGATAGTACAACAAAGGAATTAATACAGACACAAATCGCTTTTGCAGTATGACTTTCAGAAACCTAGACTTCCACCATTTATTTAACAAATGAATTGTTTGTCATTATGAGCATGAAAATGATATTTTAAAAATGCTTTTCATTTACCATTCGATTTTCCTTTCTTCAAGCGTAAAATTCCGGTAGTATTCTTAGTAGCCCACAATGCAATACTCATTCAGCAGATTGGTCAGTTAAAATCATGCTGGTGCCTCATTTGATAATCTGACGCCAAAAAATATAGTTCCGGTTCTCATGCAAAAATATTTGTTCAAAAAGAAATTTTAATTCATGACTGCAGAAAATTGTATTAGAGAATACTTGTTTAAGTTTGAATTAATGTAAGAGAGATCGATTGATTGATGTACATTTCTACAGACATGATCAGCTGATTCTAGGGTGGTGAAAAATGAAACGCAACATAACTTTTCTGCTTACCATGCCTCCACGTGCTAGTCCCTTCCTAGCCACATTTCCGTGAATAATTTACCCTATCTCGCTGAAGTCTCGCTAACTCTCGCTAGAGCCACCGCCAAAGCTACTCTGAACTCATCGGATTTTATACATGGAATTTTTTCTAAGTCCAAGGGGATAACTCTGATAAAAATGGTGCAATTGTACCCAAAACAGAACTTGACCTAGATATTCACCTGGTTAATATGCATAGCAAAATATCATTTCAGTATGTGCAATGGTTGTGAAGAAAATGAACAGAAACTAAATGGACTGACAGACTGAAAGACAGCAGCAAAGCTATATGCCCTCCTTTCTTCGAAGGGGAGCATAATTAATACTTTAAATGGAAAAGATGACGGATATTTCTGAACAATAGGACTATGCTGCTGTGATTTATTTCATTTTTCTGTAGTTTTAAATCAACCAGAAGTCTTTGTCGAGACTGTAGCTCTACTGGTTTATACGTAAGGGTTAATGTACGAGTAGCGCTCCATTCCTTAAAAGTAATGGAGCCGAGGCCCCGATGGGATCCCATTTCTTTTAAGGAATAGAGCACTATGAGTATATTAACCCTTTGTGTGCAGGAACCCAATATATTGGGTCTGACGTCACAAAGGCTTGCGTGCAGGAATCCAATATACTAGCTTTGAGTTTGGAATTAGCGCTTCATCAGATAAAAAGTCATATAAAAAGTATAAATGAGTTGTGAATTATTCAGAATCTATCAAAACTACATGCAACTACAACACATTGAAAAATAGGAAATAAAGATGTGAAAATATGCGAATTATTCATGAAATTATGATTTAAATTGAAGGTGTTGGCGTTTTTTATGCAAGTCAGTGCACTATTTTTGGAAACGGGGAAAAATAGCACATGTAATAAATCTCTACTAACTTGCTCTAATATAAAAGAAACTAAAGAAGTAAATCCAAAAAAACAGTATCATATCAATAATTCTAATATATTTGTGTTTGTAGACATAAAATTACTTAGAAATTGTCAATATTTTGGCAGAAAAACTCTGGTTAACTTCACTTGACCTTAACCTTGCTAAGTTCTTCCTGTTAAAATGAAAGTAGGGTCACCCCTACTAATGTTATTGTGATTTAAATTCAAGACACGTGGTTTAGGTTCATCTATTCAAAGGTTATAGGGTCGAACCGGTTTTATAAATAAAATTGGCAGTAAACATGACATTGCTATAGCCTGTTCACAAATACATGTACGGTGATCATTATAGAATTATTTTGACTTTTTCCTTGGAAAGCCCAATATGAAGGAGTGTGTATATAGAGGCAAACACCTTAGTGCAGGTATTAGTGTCTCATGACAGCATCTAGTTGTCTTTTGTTAACGTTTACCCCAACTTTCCTTTTGGGCTGGGTTTTGAATCAGTTGTAATTGGCCCAGTGGTTCTTGCAAAGAAGATGAATATGTGAAATTTTTAGTCAACAAGGACAGCCAATAGACAAATTTTATTCAGAATAAGTCACTTTAGCCTTTGAGTCAAATATACATTCAACACATTGTGGAGTAATTGTTATATTTTATATCATTCTGGAGTTGTATACCACAAGTGATGAAGTAAATTTTTGACAATTAACACTCCACTGCTGTTAAACTTCTGTAGTTAGTATGCAAGATATCTGAAAAGTTGTAACGTGAAGACACTAACAATGAAGTCTGGCAAATCTTGAATGATTTTTTTGTCCTTTTATGACAGGCCTTTTACACCAACAAAGCAACTGCTTGCTGCGAGATCTGTGGAAGTGGCAATGGTCAGGAAATTGATTTCAGTAACACCTTGTATTGGTCAGATGAGTCTGCTGTAAAGATAAATTTATAATAAACTTTGCAGTAATTTTTTTGCCCTTTGCTTTTTCAAGCCAGGTGTTATTAACAGAATACAAGATGCCCATGGGCCACACTGCTTATTGGGCACATCAACTCGAAAATAGCACTGTTAAAACGCAAATTGATAATAACGATGCAGAATATAATAAATTGGGATTATTGCGTCATTACATTTTGCATCTAAATCAATCTAGAATTTAATAACGCGAAATGTAACAGCGCACTTTTGAGGATTATTACATTTTGCAAAACAGAACTTGAAATAGATATTAAGCTGATAAATCTGTATAATAAATTTCATTTCAATATGTGCAACCTCTGCAAAGAAAATGAACAGAAACTGCAAATAAATGGAATTTTTTCTAAGTCCAAGGGGATAACTCTGATAAAAATGGTGCAATTGTACCCAAAACAGAACTTGACCTAGATATTCACCTGGTTAATATGCACAGCAAAATATCATTTCAGTATGTGCAATGGTTGTGAAGAAAATGAACAGAAACTAAATGGACTGACAGACTGAAAGACAGCAGCAAAGCTATATGCCCTCCTTTCTTCGAAGGGGAGCATAATTAATACTTTAAATGGAAAAGATGAGGGATATTTCTGAACAATAGGACTATGCTGCTGTGATTTATTTCATTTTTCTGTAGTTTTAAATCAACCAGAAGTCTTTGTCGAGACTGTAGCTCTACTGGTTTATACGTAAGGGTTAATGTACGAGTAGCGCTCCATTCCTTAAAAGTAATGGAGCCG
>PRKT01002658.1:4571-15629 GCA_003671525.1 Saccostrea glomerata | reverse complement strand
GTGTTTAAAGATCGTAGTAAACAGTACTCACGACTGTGTAGAATCTCCTTTCTTACAAACACAGATAGATCGTTTCAAATATTTTTTTTTCAGAGTGTAAAGGTTCCTCTGAAGTTATTTTAGCACACTGTTAGGAAATCCTTAGTCACAATAGTCATTAATTCACTAAATATCTCCAAACTCGCGCTCACCGAAAAACACCTCTTACCTCACGAGCGCCATCTTGCTTTTCTCGCGAAAAAAAGTTCACTTTTAGCAGTTTTGAATCTTTTGTTATTTCTATATACCCACTTCACTCTTGAAGTGGGTAAAGTGGCATTAATTTCTATGCAAGTCGGATTTCACTATATGAATGCATGTAGATCAAGGCGATAATAGGTGTTTTACAGCTAGGTGTAGATGAAGACATGCTAATTACCACTTGCATGTTTTAGTTATAATTGATAACTTTCTGATAAAAATGTGTACCTTGAAATAAGAAATAATATTCATCCGTGTAAACGAGTACCCTTTTTTAGTATTCGATACTTGGACCTTGGATCGAGTACCCGGTAAAGTCGACTTCCCTAGAAAATATATTAAAATACCTGGTATATCATAAAAGGTTATTTGAAGTCCTTGATTTCATTTATTGAAAGTCAGATACATAATGTGAAATAATTTTTGTTAAATAAACATTGTGAGATATTCTTATTTTTTTTTTTCAATTATACACTTTGTAGAAAATTCAGCCAAGAGACAGTTGTTTAGGGAATCGTGTAGATAATTTCCAGAAAAGAAATCACCACTGATATTGGGATGTATGTACCAATATTTCAATACAATCATCAAAGACAAATTTACCACAGGCATAAAAATATAACTGTCTGGCATTCAAAGGCCTGCCATGGTAGAAGCATTCTGCCAAGAGACAGTTGTTTAGGGAATCGTGTAGATAATCTCCAGAAAAGAAATCACCACTGATATTGGGATGTATGTACCAATATTTCAATACAATCATCAAAGACAAATTTACCACAGGCATAAAAATATAACTGTCTGGCATTCAAAGGCCTGCCATGGTAGAAGCTCTCCTGAAAAAAATATTCGATTTATTGTGGACATCATGACACAGGGCTCACCTGTCATCAGCATTAGAGACTTGTGTGATTTGTTCTACCTGGGCCATACATGTATTGAATGAAAACAATTCATAGAACCACAAGCACATTCATTTGTAAATCTATGTAAGGTCTTCTGTGTATGTTGTATTCCTTATATAATTTGCTATTTTATAACTAGACTTTGTTTCATTGGTACTAAAACTTAATACATGTACACATAAAAATCCCAAAGCAGTTGTGACATTTATTGTTTTTTATTACTCATTAGTTCTCATTTTTGTGTGAAATTTTATAATTTTCCATTTCTTGTTCCCCAAAACCATATCTTACAAATTTTATGCATTGCAACTTGCATTTCAATTTTAACCTGTTATACTTGACAAAAACTAGAGGTACTGTGAGCAATGAACTCACTAAATGATACCCCCGCCTCCCAAATGATTATAATGGAAAAGTCTATGTCTGTGGCCAGGAAACCCAAAATATGTGTCGGATCAAAAAGTAAAAGAGGAGGTGCACAATGGCAATATGTAATAAAGATTCTGTGAAGGTTTCATTAAATTTCACTCAGTGGTATAAGAGGAATTGTGAGATGAGTACTCCAAAGAGTAACAGACGGACGAACGGACAGCTAGACGTACGTACGAAGCGAGGATATAATAAATGTTAAAATGTTCATATTGCTATTGACGTGACTTATTCTCAGGTATCCGCATCAAAAGCGAGACATATTGTTTATTCTTGTTCCTTGGTTTCAATACTACAATCCAAAGTATTTTTCCCCCCCCCCCCCTTTAAAAAAGATTATGCTTCAAATATGTGTCATTAAAGTTTTGCACATGAGAACTTGCAAACATGCTTCCGCCTATCAGTACTCTCAGTACTTTGATTACTTTTAAATATTGAAATTGTCATTTTTACACCAACTTTTTTGCATTTTCCCTTGAATATTGACCAAAATGAATTATTGGCTGTCACTAAAAATAGAAACAACCAATGCAAAAATAAACAACATATTTCTGACTCTCAATGGGTGTCCTTTAAGTTAATAATAAAAATTAGTTTGTTCTTGAGAGTGCCTGCCAGAGCATTTTTCTATATATCTGCATGGTTTTCTCGTAGACAGGCTCTTAAATGTCGAATCTATATCCCAGTGGACTTGGAATAAAAAAAACTTAGCCTGTCTCATCTGTTTCTCTTGGTCATTGAAATCTTATAGTTTCATCATCATTAGGTCAAAATTTTAGCTTTAAAAAAATTCCCGGTGAAATTGGCAGGGAAATCTTAATTTAACGTAAACTAGCATAACCGAATACTACATGTAACTACTTATGATAATAAATAGAAAACAAGACGTGTTTGCATTTTGCAAGGGTTGAAACTCAGATGCAATTAATTTAAAAGCCAGGGTCAAATGGTCAAATCTGTTGGTTGAAAGGAAGGCCTTCTAACAAGAAATACACCCATGACATATGAATTCCCTAGAACTAACGGTTCAAAAGCTATTGTCAAGGTTTAAGATTTCAAAAGTTGGCCAAACTCTGAGGTCAAGGTCAAAAGGTCAACTTTTTTGTACCCAATAAAAGGTCTTGGCACAATGTAAATACATTTTAAGTATAAAACACTAGCTCCAACTATTCAAAAGATATGGCTTTGGTTGAAATTGGAAAGTTTTTGTTAAAAGTGGGTCAAACTCCAAGGTCAAGGTCACATTGGCAGTAACAAAAGATTTTGTCACAAAGAATCTACTTATGATGAAAGTCATATTCCCAAAACTCAAATGTTATGGACAAGGGTAAAGATTTGCGGACAAACAGATAAACAGACAGACAGACGGACAAACAGGCCAGAAACCTCATACCCCCGAAATATCGATTACAAGGGCATACTGATTAAATGAGCTACAGAAGCCTACGCAACTGAAATGGAAATTGGAGACAAAATTGCCACTTTTCGAGCTTTTTCCGACAAGCGGAAAGGTAACGTAGCTGAGCGTTCATGACAACTCCCCTTTTCACAAACTTGGAAATAAATGTGCAGAAACCTCCTATCTGTGGAATAGGGAATTTAACTTCATTGAATATAAAAAAAATTCCTAAAATAAGCTTCAGAAGGGACATTTTACTCCGCCTCTCCAATAGTGTAATAAATATGAACTTTATCTTGTATACATTTTTTCACATCCGATGATCTTAATCACCACGAGATTGACTCTCCGATCTCTGACGGAAATGCCCGAGAAGATGAATGCGACTGATGGGAAACAAACATCAATCGGTAATCCTTGGCTGACTCCGCTACGATCCATTCAAACATTATGTGCGAGGCACGAGTCATCCGAAGAACTTCGAGTGAACAAACATAGTATCCTGGAGGTTATTAGATAACTTTAACATCATTCGTTTCCTTCGCGGAAACAACTTACTTACATAGTACATGTTCGATTAATAATAAATATGCCGTTTGTAAATAAGTTCACTATATTGATTTATAAATCCACATAATATACAGGATTCCGAAATTGTGGTTTTTATCTTCGTATTTTCACCCCCAACAAGAAAAATCGGCAAAAATCACTATTATGGCCAAGGAAGAAAAGAAAGGCTGCTCTCGTATGTGTTATAACCAGTGGAAATTAACTAGTTTTGGATTTGACTATGATCAACCAAGAGATTTCGTTACATTTCAGGTAAACTTTAAAAAAAAAAATTATAGAAGAACATGTTAAAGCATATAGAGTTTTGTGTAATTTTACGATTAATTTTATAGCAATTTCGACATTATTTTTGAACAACCCTGGGAAATATTAATTGATTGTGATTATTAAGCAATGTACAGGAATGTTAAAATAGAGTTTTCTTACTCTATTTCTAACTTTTTTCAAAAAATGTATATGATTAAAAAAAAATTCTATTAATTTATTGTAGCAAAATATTAGTGCTTATCAAACCTAACTATGAGTATTTTGTTACTCGCTTACTTTAAAGATCGATTAACCGGTGTAACGTTGAATTTTGACCCGGGTTGAAAATTGACCCGGGGGTCATTTTCATCATTTTTATCGTGGGATTTTTATCGTGAAACCGGTTCAAAATTCAACAGCATAAAAACACATTTTTTTGACTAGGTTTTCACATCTGTGATTTAATTCATTAGTTATGAAGTGCCGTTTTGGTATTTACTGCCATAAGTAATATCACCTAATTGAATAGGTGATATCACCTATCCGAATAAGTAATATCATCTATTCAGATTTTAAATAGGTGATATCACCAATTGAATAGGTGATATCACTTTTTTCGAATAAGTGATATCACCTATAAAAAATGGCAGTATATACCAAAAATATTCGAATAAGTGATATAACCTAATGTTATTTTAATCATTTATTCCAAGCTCTCTGATTGGTTCAAACTCGATCACATGATTAAGTATATACATGTTACAGCACAAAGACTTGAGTTGCTATTTATAGAATCGGAAATGCATTCCGACTTGATGTTTCTTTAAGTGGAGATAATTTTCTGTAAAACAGAAATAGCACTGATTTCACAATTAAAGATAGACTTGATGTTTCTGAAAAAAAAAATATTTACTACAACTTGTATCAATATTTAAAAATTGATGAGACGTAACAATGCCTTGAAGTCTTGAAATAGGATGTTTATGTACTTTATATATTAACACATATTGGATATGTTTGTCAAAAATTGATACAAGACATAATCAAATAAATAAATTAGTATTCTGAATAAGTAAATCCTTTATTTACTCCCTCAATATATAAAAGGAAACATATTTTTAATATTTAACAGCTTAATTTATGTTGATCTCTAGTTTCTAAGTCTTAAAGAAAGAAAACTTGTGCCTTAATCCCATTATTTTCAAATTTTGTTTTGTTAATCTATGTACAAAATAACATAACAAATGTAGCCTTTTTTCGTTCGTGCTTCGATATGCTTTTCTGTGAAGTCGATATATCTATGGGTCGACCTCATCAACGGGCTATATTTATAAATTCATATAGGTGATATCACTTTTTGGTAGTAAAAACCAAAACGTACTCATACATAGGCGTCTAGAACGGGGAGCAGAATCAGAATATATTTTCAAAAACTTTACATGACAAGAAGAAAACACTTGCTGTGGGGTTCAACTCAAAATTTAGATACACCTATGACGTATGATCAAGTAACAGTAGTTACTTTAGTTCTTATGTCGACTCGATATACCTTGTGTATCCGAGTGAATTTTAAATTAAAGTCACTGAATGTGTCACAACTGTTTCATGTTTGGAAATTTTACTGACTGTGGGAGATGAAGGCCAACTAAAATTACCGGTATACTGTATAAGAAAAAAAAATGATTTCTTCTTAATCTTTTCCAAAGTGAACTTTCCTTATTTGTAAAGTTATGCTCCACTATTACCTGTTTATGGTATAACGTATAAAGCGTTGCAATATTACAGTATACTTTTGTGTTATCAAAAATTTTAGTTTCTGTTTCTAAATAATGTTCCTGTTCGGTATAATATGATTCCTTTTCGATTTGTTGTTAGTCTTGTGCAAAAAAAAATGTTATTTCTGTTCGAGAATTCATTACCTTTAAGTTGTTATTCTATTCGAAAAATTGTGATTCCTATTGGATAATTTTGTCATTTCTATTCGATGATAAAATGATTTGTATTCGATAATAATGTTAAATATGACATTCCTAATTGAGTTTACAACCAGTTCTAGTTTTGCCATATTTCTCAGAATGCAACTATTGAAAAAGAATAAGAAAAATATCGCATGCTAGAATGCTGGATGCTAGTGTATTTTCGAACAACTTTATTGCATATAAACCAAATAATTATCGAATAAGAATGATAAAATTATCGAATAGGGATGAAAAAATCAGCGAAAAGGAATCGCATGTTTTCAAAAATGAATGACATTGAATAGGAACTGCGTGTTTTCGAGAAAAAAAAAGATATTTTATGATATATGAATCATATTGTAACATTTCCTCCAATGGGAATAGCAATTTGTCGAATACAAATTACAAATAATCGAATAGAAATAACAACTAATCGAATAGGAATCACATTGTATCGAATAAGAATGATATGTTTTAGAATAAGAATAATCTCTTTTTCAGGGTTATGCTCCAAAAACGATCAATTCTAAACCGAGACTGGCTACTGACAGATAAATTAGTTACAGGGATTTCACCAACCTTATTTAAAGACACCAGATTTCCAGAATTTTGTTTTTGTCTTATTCATAGTTTTGTAGTTATTTATGGATGCTGTCGATTTGAGAAGGTATTGTCAAAAAAAGTTGCCATGCCTGAAGATAGCTAAAATCGTGCACTGATCAAAATATACATATATACACGGGGTGTTAGGTTTATTTCTATTATTCTTAATAAGAGAAAAAAATTGAAACCGAAATATAAAAAAATATAGAGATACTGATAAATCCTGTAAAACAAATTCCCACCTAAAAATGTTCAAACTCTGAGGTGGGGTCAATATTCAACAGGGTCAATTTTCAACTTGTTAAGGTCATCAGGGATACAAACAATTGTCAAGCTGTTGAAAAATGACCCCGGGTATGAATTCAACGTCTTTTGGTCTCAATTTTTAACGGTGAAAAAACACCCCCGGTTCAATATTCAACATTGGAAAATGAACCTCGGGTCAACTATCAACTCGGGTCAATATTCAACGTTACACCGGTACACGTTACTCGCATGATTTAATCAGTGTTTATGCGTAAATTATCATGCGAGTAAATTGTTTGATCATCATCATAAAACCAAAAACCCAGACAGTTATTCCTTGTATTTACATACAGAACTATAAAAGTTCTTCAAAATGTAAACAGGAATCGTGCCTTGTTTTTGTTTACATATAGAAAATATTTATAACAAAATAAAATTCAGCAAATCTCTAGAAATTGTGAATTGGTGCATTGATCGCCATTACATTGTACATTGGTCTTCTTGGCATTATTCAGATTTTAAATCTAGTTTGTGTGACAAAGGAGTTAAATTTATCAGTCTTTACTTCAATGTGACTCAGCATCTTCATTGAATACCCTTTTTTCGTCAAGTGTTGTGTTTATTTGGATCTAATTTGGATTTAATTCATGATCACAAGGAAGAGAGTTGGTGGTAGTATACATCCTTACCTTACTCCAGACCCATTTTTACGGCACGTATCGTACACCGATCGAGAGATTTTGTCGTCGGCTAAATAATTACCGGGTATTTACATGTACATACTTTTGCTTTCGAATTCGACATTATATTCATACCCACCCTCAGTACATGCAATATTTATAGTTCATGGTTAGGGTTGCTTGAGGGTTTTTTTCTGTCACACATACGGGGGGTTATCAAAAAGTTCGTAGACTGAGGCTATAAAAATAGTTCTATGTATACACGGTTCTTTTTCACAAGTTTTACAGAGTTATCGCGCTTTGACACACGATGGCGTTGTCGTCGACCGCCATTACGGTGCTGATAATGTGATAAGAGTGACAGTAAGTACTACCAATAAATGGGTGACAAATACATTGTTTTCTTTGATTTCCAAAGTCGGACATGCTGAGATACGAACGGAAAAGTATGCTAGTATAGTAAATAAATTTAACGAGAAGATATACACGTGTGTGTTTTTTTAAATCAAGTTTTCAATTTCATTTTATTAGTTAACTGCCCGTAGGTATCCGAAACCTTTAGTTTACTAAATTAAAACAATTATCAATAGCAAATAAATTGAGACAAAATTTAAAAAAATATAATTTTGTGTTTACCATTTAAAAAAAATATGTCATTGGAGAAAATCTAGACGACCGTCGTGTTATTTATCCAATTTTACCGGTGTAACGATGAAAAGTGACCCCCGTAGAATATTGACCGGGGGTTATTCTTCTACGTGGAAATTTGACCCCCTGGTCAATATTCTACGTAGAAAAATGACCCACTTTTCTGTAGAAATTATGACCTTGGGGTCGTTTTTCTCCGTGTGCATTTTAGAAAAATGACCCCGTAGAATAATGACCCCTTATCATTTTGAGATGCAAAAACACTCGTTTTGTAGGAATATTCTTGTTAGGCGAATGAATACGAGTAACATTAAGCTGCCTTATGCTTTGAGGTGTTAATTTCTGAAAGCTTTTAAGCTTAAATAACGAAATCAAAGCTATACAATACCTAACATTAATAATACAAACCGTTTTATCCCCATTAAAGAAAAACAATATCTATTAAAATGTTCTAAGGCTATTATAGAGCAAATATACGCACATTCATAGAATCGTTTATTACATTTTATATGTGGTAAGTTTCTACAGTTAACAATTTAATCTTTAAAAAAGGTCATTTTCTCGCTGGTGTCTGAAAAAAGTTTCAAAATTTTCCATAATTGATTAATTATAAATCTCTTTGATTTACCCTGAATAAATAATTTGCAAAACTCAAAATAAATTTTTACTTTTTCAAAAGTTTAACGTTTTTAATCCCTATACTTTTAAAACAGTAGTCTTGTCCCCATCGTCTCAAGCCACGGTCCGGAGTCCGCATGTAGAGCTCTCTCTCTCTCCTACCCGTGGCTGCTTGAACACAAAAAGTGTCGTAATCTTGAATATTACGCCTCTCTATTGTGACGTCATATTCAGTCAATGACAAGTGTTGTTTCCATCGCAATTGAAATCAACAATTTACATTAGCAGTATTCAAGAACTATAACGTACACTGCGATAGGGTATTGAAAGGTCACATCAAAGTTCATTATCCGACTATGCTTTACTCGCATTGATCAATATATTAATGAACTACGAGAAATTCTCTTCTCGTCCAGCCACGGCCAGAATGGGAGAGGATCGTACCTTTTGGCCGTGGTTTGCGACGATGTCTTGTCCCATGACTTCGTTATTGTGCAAGGGATCATGGGACAAAACTATTAAAACTGGCGCGAAAAGGGGCGCTAGCTTATAAAATTGGATCTTATATATTAACTGAAAAAAGAGGTGCTGGTTTTTCCAAAAATTGGCACATGTACATATGTAACTACACTTATCGCTTTCCCCGTTCTACATGTACTTACATGTGATGATTTTAAGAGTTTTTCACCAATAGAAAAAAAACCAACAAATGTTGGATTATGAAAAAGTTATTACTTTACATATTATACGGTTTCAGGGGTATATAGTTTTTTTACCTGCCCGTCTGTCTGTCTGTTTGTCTATTTGTCCGCAAATACTTGAACCTTGCCCATAACATTAAACTAGATGGGACTATGACTTTCATATTTCAGTTGTATTTTTGTGACAAGACCTTTTTCTGTACAACCAGTTTTACTTTTTGACCATGACCTTGGAGTTTGACACACTTTTACACAAGTATTCCTAGTAAAGTAACTTTGGCATTAACTTTTGGACGGTTTATATACAAAGTTAGTGTCTATAAAAGCTCAGAAGAAAGGTTGTGTTACAGCAACCATTTGACAAGTGTCTGTGGGCTTAAAAGTGTTGAAAAGGAAAGGTATTTTTTGAATTTATAGATATCTCTGATCGTTGAACTATTATTCACCAAGATGTAAATTTTTGCTAGTTTTAGCGGATTTTTTAAAATATCATGCTAATTATATAAAATAATTATAAAAATAACTAGTGCTAATTGTAACGGGAACCGTTACAGATGTTCCCCAAACGCTCCCCAACTCCCTTTTTTTGCCATATTCCCTGTAAGTTTCATTAAAGAAGGCAAAATCTATGCATTTAAAGCGTAAACAACGTTTTCCCAAAAGTATACCAAGTATTTAGAATTTAAGCAATGCAGGCGTGCGCATGTGATTGCATGAGCGTAATTACGATATCATCTTGTCTACACTATTTTACTCATTGCACGTGCACGCACGTGCATAATGACCATAAATTCTTGTAGGAGTCGATTACGTCTGTCTATATTCTTAATCCCATCCTGTTCGGTTGAAAAACAAGGGAGTTATAGCCATTTAAAGTTTAAGTCAATCAGATTGCAGCGCACGTGCATGCGCGTGCTTTCATGACAATTATTATATATCATATTGTAGGACATCTTAAAGTATGCCTTTGTTTTAAATTTCAAAGCATTTTGTAAAAAAACAGAAACGATATTGAGATTTTTGTTTCAGCCAATCAGAGAAAAGCGCACGTGCACGCATTAGACTGCATGTGAATGTTGATCATACCATCTTGTAGGAGTCCTTTATGTCTATCTATGTTCTAATTCCCATGCTGTTTGGTTGAAAACCAAGGGAGTTATAATCATTTAAAGTTTCAGCCAATCAGATTGCAGCGCACGTGCATGCGCGTGATTTCATGAAAAATTTTATAGATCATATCGTAGTATATCCAAATGCATGTCTATGTTATAAATTTCAAAGCATTTCATCATAAAACAAAAAAGATATTAAGATTTCTGTTTCAGCCAATCAGAGCAAAGCGCACGTGCATGCGCGTGAGTTCATGCAAATTTGACCATGTCATCTTATCAACACAACTTATATATCTTTATATAATGAGTTTCAAAACATTTCTTTAAAAAATATAAAAGTTACAACCATACTAAAAATATCAGTCATTCTACTCATTGCACGCGCCCGCACGTGCATGCGTTTGTGCGCAAAATGACCTTCGTTCGGCACATCTACACAACATGCCTACTAACCCTAATCAAAGTACTGAGAGTACTGATAGGCGGAAGCATGTTTGCAAGTTCTCATGTGCAAAACTTTAATGACACATATTTGAAGCATAATCTTTTTTAAAGGGGGGGTGATAAATATTTTGATGGATTGTAGTATTGAAACCAAGGAACAAGAATAAACAATATGTCTCGGTTTTGATGCGGATACATGAGAATAAGTCACGTCAATAGCAATATGAACATTTTAACATTTATTATACCCCCGCTTGAAAAG
>PRKT01002657.1:0-11946 GCA_003671525.1 Saccostrea glomerata | reverse complement strand
TTATTAGTGGACACGAGACATCAAAATTATCAATTAAAGGGCAATAACTCACAAAGTAAGGCATGTATCAAAAAATTGAAAGCAGATGTAAATAGGTGTTAATACAAGGTATCTAACCTGAAAGTTTCATAAAAATCAGTCGAAAGGTCTTTGAGAAATCGCCTGTCAAAAATCCGGCGGGAAAAAAAAAAGCAAATAATAATAAGAAACAGTAGAATAACAGTAGGGTCTTCCGAAGGAAGCTCGGAAGACCCTAAATAGTGGAAAAGAAACCTAAGAAAAGCAATAAGGTCTTCCGCTGAAGACGGAAGACCTTAATAATAAAAGTGAAAAAGAAACCGAAGAAAAACAATAAGGTCTTCCGCTGAAGACGGAAGACCTTAATAAGAAACAGAGTAACAACAATATGTTCCCCAACTTCGTTTGGGGAACATAATAATAAAAGTGAAAAAGAAACCTAAGAATAACAGAAAGGTCTTCCGCTGAAGACGGAAGACCTTAATAATAATAACTAGAGCAAAGCTCGTTGCAAAGCAACGAGTAGGTCTTCCGTCATGTTTGACCGGAAGTAGCTTTCATTTTTAACAAAAATGAGTAAAAACGCCCAAATATAGTTTGAATCTTTTAAATCCATGTAAATTAATGCAAAAATAAGCCATTTATTGCTACTTCCGGTTTGACCGGAAGTGACGACGACAGACGGAAATTTAATCTTAATGCTCCCAGAGACTTATATTACCAAAAATCTTGTCAAGAACGGCAAAAATACGTGTTTTCCGACTACTTCCGGTTTGACCGGAAGTGATGTCGACGGACGTATTTTGACGACTTTAATAGATTTAGCTCGAAATTTTGAACAACTTTGTTTCTTTGACGTATCACAAGTTCTCAATACTTTTTGAGATATAATGGAAAAACTTTCGGCCCCTGTAGGCCCTTAATTTAAGGGGTCAGCCCTTTTTTCGAGATTTCATTTGAAAAACCTTAGAATTCTACATCTTTTTTATTCTACATGCTTTAACAAAATATTTTTAGGTAAAAAGTTATCGTAGAAAAATTGCTAAAAATTATGAAATTCTTGATAGGACTATATTCAGGCCATAGCGAGCGTCGGCGCTTCGTACTTCCGGTAGTTATGATATACTTAGTGCACTTCTCCAAAGGTTGCTCTAGCATCACTGAAAATTTCATGCTTCTGTGTAAAGTGCTTTTTGAGAAATCTGCCGGACAAAGTGACCCTCTAAAAATCACTTAATCGCAGAAAACTCGGAACCGGAAGTGACGTCATCAAAATAAAAAAATATATATCTAGAAATTTTGATGTTCTATCAGACCTGAAAGTATAATGAAAATCGATCGAGCCGTTCTCGAGAAATTGCGCGCACAAAATCGGTAAGAAAAAAAAAACAATAATAAAAATAGTGGAAAAGAAACCTAAGAAAAACAATAAGGTCTTCCGCTGAAGACGGAAGACCTTAATAATAAGAAACAGAGTAAAAACAATATGTTCCCCAACTTCGTTTGGGGAACATAATAAGAAACAGTAGAATAACAGTAGGGTCTTCCGAAGGAAGCTCGGAAGACCCTAACTAGAGCAAAGCTCGTTGCAAAGCAACGAGTAGGTCTTCCGTCCTGTTTGACCGGAAGTAGCTTTCATTTTTTACAAAAAATGAGAATAACGCCTAAAATGGTTTGAATCCTCTAAAGCTATGTTAATTAATGCAAAAATATGCAAATTTTTGCTACTTCCGGTTTAACCGGAAGTGATGTAGACGGACAAAGAATTAATTTTTATGCTCTCAGAGACATATGTTACCCAAAAACTTGACAAGAACGGCAAAAATACGCGTTTTTGACTACTTCCGGTTTGGCCGGAAGTGACGACGCCGGACGTATTTTGATGACATAAATAGATTAAACTTGACATTTTGAACAACTTTGCTTCTTTGACGTTTTACAAATTCTCAATACTTTTTGAGATATCAATTAAAACGTTTTGGCCCCTCTAGATCCTTTTTTTTAGGGGTCAGCCCTTTTTTCTAGATATCACTTGAAAGATCTCAGAATTCTTCACAACTTTTGTTCTATATGTTTTAACAAAATATTTACAAGTAAAATGATATAATAGAAAAAGTGTTAGAAATTTTGAAACGCTCAATATGACTATTTTCAGTCCATACCGAGCGTTAACGTGCAGTACTTCCGGTGAAAGTTAACAACACAATGCAAATCTACATATGTTGCTCTATCTTCCTGAAAAGGTTTTATCTTCCTGTGATGAGTTGTTTTCAAGAAGAGCGACGGACAAACTGACCCTTAAAAATCACAAAACTGCGAAAATCTCCGAACCGGAAGTGACGTCATCAAAATAAAAAAAAAGGGTATCGAGATTTTCTAATGTTCTATCAGACCTGAAAGTTTCATAAAAATCTAACGAGCCGTTTTTGAGAAATCGCGTGCACAAAATCGGTAAGAAAAAAAATAATAAGAACTAGAGCCGAGCTCGTTGCAAAGCAACGAGTAGGTCTTCCGTTCTGTTTTACCGGAAGTAACTTTCATTTAAAAAAAAATAAAGAATAATGAAGTCAAAAAATGGTTTAATCACCCAAATCTATGTTAATTATTGCGAAATGAAGCCATTTCTGGCTACTTCCGGTTTGACCGGAAGTGACGTCGACGGACGGAAAATTAAGATTTAAGCTTCCATTGACATATGATATCCAAAACCTGTCAAGAACAGCAAAAATATGCAATTTTTGACTACTTCCGGTTTGACCGGAAGTGACGTCGCCGGACATATTTTGACGATGCCATTAGATAAAGCTTGATATTTTGAACAACTTTGCTTCTTTGACGTATTACAAATTCTCAGTACTTTTTGAGATATAAAGAAAATACTTTTGGCCCCTCTAGGCCCTTAATGTTAGGGGCCAGCCCTTTTTTCGAGATATCATTTGAAAGATCTTGTAATTCTACACTTCTTTTGTTCTACATGTCTTAACAAAATATTTCTATGTAAAAAGTTATCTTTGAAAAGGTGTCAAAATTTTTGAAATTCTTCATAGGACTATTTTCCCGCCATAGCGAGCGTCGGCGCTTCGTATTTCCGGAAGTTGTAATATACTCAATTCACTTCTCCAAAGGTTGCTCTATCATCACTGAAAATTTCATACTTCTATCTTCAACGGTTTTTGAGAACATTGCCGGACAAAGTGACCCTCTTAAAATGACAAAATCGCGAAAATTTCCGAACCGGAAGTGGCGTCATCAAAATAAAAAATTTTATTTCTAGATTTTTTGATGTTCTATCAGACCTGAAAGTTTCATTAAAATCCATCCAGCCGTTTTCGAGAACTCGCGTGCACAAAATCGGTAAGAAAAAAAATAATAAGAAGAAAAATAGTGGAAAAGAAACCTAAGAAAAACAATAAGGTCTTCCGCTGAAGACGGAAGACCTTAAAAACAGTGGAAAAGAAACAAACGAATAACAAGAAGGTCTTCCGCTGAAGACGGAAGACCTTAACTAGAATCTCTTGTTGCTACAGCAACAAAGAAGGTCTTCCGTTCTCCTCTATTTATCTGTAAGAAGGTATGTCCCAAAATCATTTCAAATACTCTTTTTTATAGCGAGCGCAGCGAGCGTCGCGAAGCGACGTTCGCGAAGCGAGCTCAATAGACTAACGTGTATGAACGGAGGAAATTCGGATTGAAATCTGTACATACGTCAGCCAAATTTCTCTGTGCAACCTTCCCAGAATTCCTGCACTACCCAATGTCCTTTGCGCGAATAAATCAAAAATAGTAAAAAAATTAAAGGAACATTGTTTCTTACCGAAATCTTAACGAAATGATTTTGCCTTACCTTATTCAAAAAAATACCCCCATGTCACAACACCGGCCTTCACCTTGCCATTCGGAAATGATACAAATGACGTCGCCGGAAACTTAGGAATTTTGACGAAGTTATGTCGGTTGCTTCCGTGAAACTCAGAAGTGCATAGCAACATTGTGGCTAAAACATGGCAACAACTTACTTGAAAAGAACGATTTGAAGCAATCTTTTTTCCTTTTTTTGCGTCCAAAGTCAACAGAACTTTTAATCTGACGTCATACTTTCGTCACTTCAACGGTTCGGGTATTTCCGATTTTGTCGGACATTTCCGAGAAGTTTGGAATCTCGATCCCGATGCTTGGGAAATGATTTCTTTTTTTTTTGTTTTGTTTTATTCTTTTTCTTAAATGATAGACAGTACACGTATAGGTTTCTGCTAGTAAATAAATTGCGCTCGCCCCAACGGTCACACCGTAAAACATATTAAAAGATATTTATGGGAGAGTAAGAAACTCAATTTATGCAGTTTTTCTCTCATAACCAGAAGTCGTCGTTTTTGTTTCCAATGGGACTGACATATTTCGAGACTACTAGTAAAAAGCTATTAAAGTAATTCTAAGAAAGATTCCATAAAGAAAAGTTTAAAATTTTGATTTCTTTGATCACTTCCTGTGACAACCGGAAGTGACGGTGGATGATCTTAAACTCAAAGGATTTGTCTACTCATTAAGGTCTACCACCCCTAGTAGTTTGGTGTCTTAATCTCTTACCGTTAACGAGATCTAGTAATGATAACTTCTGATTTTGAGGACAGGAAGTCTCGCGACCGGAAGTGAATTTTACTGAGATATTAGGCATTACTGTAGACATTTGCAGTCTGAATAACATATCCAAAAATCATTACAAATACTTTGACTATAAAAAGTATTTATGGGAAAGAAAAATATTCAAATTATGTAGTTTTTCTCTTTCAACCGGAAGTTGTCGATTTTGTTTCCGGTGATACTATCATATTTCAAAACTACAAATAAGATGCTATAATGTGATGCAAAAAGTTTCTATAAAGAAAAGTTGAATTTTTCGATTTCTTTGATCACTTCCTGTGACAACCGGAAGTGACGGTGGACAATGTTATCCAAACTGGTTTTGCCTACTCATCAAGATCTACCACGTGAAACAGTTTGGTGTCTTAATCTCTTATCGTTTACGAGATCTAGCTATGATAACTTCTCTGTTTGAGGACAGAAAATCACGCGACCGGAAGTGAATTTAACAAAGATATTTGACCTTCCTGTAGACATTTGCAGTCTGAATTACATATCCAAAAATCGTTACAAATATGTCATGTATAAGAAATATTAAGGAGAAAGAAAAATACTAAAATTATGCAGTTTTCTCTAAAAACCGGAAGTCGACGTTTTTGTTTCCGGTTGGACTGATATATTTTAAAAATACAAATAAGATATTATAACGTCATGCCAAAAAAGTTTAATAAAAGAAAATTTGAAAATTATGATTTTTTGGAACACTTCCTGTGACGACCGGAAGTGACGGTGGACAATCTTATCCAAACTGAATTGGCCTACTCATCAAGATCTACCAATTGTATAAGTTTGATGTCTTAATCTTTTTCTGTTTACGAGATCTAGCTATGATAAGTTCTCATTTTGAGGACAGGAAATCACGCGACCGGAAGTGAATTTTACAAAGATATCTGACGTTACTGTAGACATTTGCAGTCTGAATAACATATCCAAAAATCATTACAAATACTTTATCTATAAAAAATATTTATGGGAAAGAAAAATACTGAAAATATGCAGTTTTTCTCTTATAACCGGAAGTTGTCGTTTTTGTTTCCGGTGGGACTGATATATTTCGAAAGTACAAAAAAGATACTATAATGTGATGCAAAAAAGTTTCATAAAACAAAAAGTTGAAATTTTCGATTTCTTAGATCACTTCCTGTGACGACCGGAAGTGACGGAGGACGGATTTAAACGGATTGCACAAATCTACTTATCATGATCTATTATTCATGAAAGTTTTATGTCTTAATCTGTTATCGTTTCTGAGATATCGTCCGGACATGATCACTTTTTGAAAAACGGAAATCAGACATATTTGACGACCGGAAGTGAATTCTGAAAAACTGAAAACTGCGTTTGAAAGATATTTTTACTCTCTATCAACCCTGAAAATTTCACGAGAATCTGTCCAGTCATCTCTGAGAAATCGTCAAAAAAAGAAAAGGGAAAATAAAATAATAATAATAATAAAAAGAAACAGTAGAATCACTATAAGGTGTTCCGTCTGAAACGGAAGACCTTAATAACTAGAAACGATCTCGTTGCGAGCAACGAGAGGTCTTCCGTCTGATTCCGGGCAGAAGACGTAAAATCGAGCTGAAATAGTAAAAAAAATATTGCACACAAGGGGGATTGAATCCAAGTCGCCAGCATGAAAATCCAACGCATTAATATTGGGCCCTCTGCTCTAAATCTTCTTGTATATATACATATACCTCTGTATAACAGTGCTTTGTCTTAGAATTATGAAAGGCGAGTCACTATTCATAATTTCGCGCCGAACGCCACGAGTTAATCTTAGCGCCTTTCCTTTGGAATGTTCTATTTAATAGGTGTGATAGCTTCAATGAATAAAAAAAAATTCTTAGTATGTTTTACACATTTTACGAGGGTCATTCAAAAAGTTCGTAGACTTTTGTCCTAACTTTTTTATTTAATGTCATATTATATCCAAATTGGTACAAATATTCTAACAACGGATTCAAATAATTTGAGTAAAAAAAATGGAATGTATCCTCATATTTATTAAAATTACCAAGGATTTAGAACAGCAAAAATGGGGTCACGGAGCACCGTCAAAATTGAGTAGTTTTCTAATTTTCACTTTATAGTATTTACAGCTATACCTCTAATAAATGGAGCTGAAACGAAATAAAATTTACATGTTTAAATAAAGTATTGCTGTATTAATTAAAATGAAATCAGGTTATGTAATATCTCGTTCTATTTAAAAGATATCAGCTTCTAAATACATATAGACTTGATTAATAAAGGCAAAAAACCATTACGTTGGAGGACGTCACGGAGCAGCAAGTAGCAATAAAATTAGACTTTACATTCGGGAAACTTTCTCTACAAGCTAAAAAAAATCCTTATAAATCAGGATCTGTATGAAAAAAATCTGTGTATTTGTATTGAGTTGAAAATACAATTTTTGAGTGGGAGCGAGTTTGAATCGGACGATGGATTCTCAGCAAAGAAACAGGTTAAAGTTGAAAATATTGTCAAAAGAGTTAGGAACGTCATTGAACGTGATGTGTGCTTCAATGTTCCAGAAATAATAAAGCTGCATGGTAAATCAAAGAATTTGAAAACAATAACATTCTAATTCAAGCTATATTTGTACAATTGTTAGCAAACCAGGTGTTAAGTATTGTGGATATGTGTTTTGAATAGAGAAGACGCAACAAACCGTGTTTAAAATAACAAAAATGTGTATACTTTTGACAAACATTCTCAGCGTTGTTTTTGACGTTACGATATTGGTTAACCATGCTCCGTGGTAACAAAACATATTGATTTAAATTTTGGCTAACGCCAGTTCTGTTTAATCAAATGGAATGAAACTTCCCACTTCGACAAAATAAATGTTTATGTTTACGAAAATGTGTTGATCCATAATCTTGTAATAATCCATATGACGATGAGAAGCATTGTCTAGGTATTTTTTGAATGACCATCGTACAAATTCCATATCGTTTGTAAGCAAGTAACACTTCAGCAGTGAAACGGCTATGAATTTTAACTTTTTTTAAATTTCCTGTTTATCCCCAAAGTGAACTATCCTGATTAGTTAAACATTCATTAAAAGGTTGAAATGGCCTTCCGACGGTCAAGGAATGGGATGCCATTTGTGCTCAAAAAATTGAAAAGATCTTTGAGGCAAGAATGTTAAATATAAACTCCATTAAGCGATCTTTTAAAAAATGGTTATCTTTCTATTAGTTTTATACGGGAAAAACAGTGGTTAAGTTCTATACCTGGTACTTACTGTATTCATTGGAATTCTTATTTCAAAAACTATTACTTTAAACTATTATTTAAGATTTGTTTTTCCATGTGCAAATCAGAAGATTTTAAGTATCGAATTTCATTTGCACATTTAGTCTTTTCTTTTTTTACTTTGAGAACAAGTCAAAACTAATTATAGAAGACATTTAAGAAGGACTTAGTTTGACACAGAAATGCAACGAAAATACGACGTGACAATCCAAGTACACATTTCATTTATCTTTATGTTACTTTCGTTCAAGCAAACGCTCGGCTGCCTCCGTAAACCCCTATTGCGAAATGTCGGCGTTGACAGAGACAGCCGCCATTTTGGACCCGCTTCAAATTTTTGAATGCTAATATCTAGAGTTTAGATTTATCAGCATTCAAACAAATTATATAGTACGCATTATAAGAAGGGTTTCTATTAACAAACCAAAAATAAATGAAAACTACTGAAAAACAAAAAAGATAGAAAATACGATTTTTTAAACTTTGGATCTCGTAACGACCGGAAGTACTGACGACGCACGAAAAGGTGATTCTGCAAACCACAAAGTCATGATCTATCATCTCCAAGAAGTCTCCAGTTTATATCCTCAGCCATTTTCGATAAAAGTGCGCGACAAAATCGCATTTTAAAATCAGGAAATTGTCCATAACTTGGCACCGGAAGCGAATTTTCCAAAATAAATTACCGACTGCACAAGTTCATGTAATGACGCATATTTTGTAAAAATTTCGTTGAAAACCGCTGAGTAGTTTTCGAGAAATCGTGTGCACAAAATTTTGTCAAAAAAAGAATAATAACTAGGAGACTTATTGTTCACAGAACAATAAGAGGTCTTTCCACCTTTTTAAATTTCTTATAATTTTTTTTTTATTTTAATCTCTAAATTTAATTTTTAAGGAAAATGGCTTGAAAGATAGTGAAAATTAAAAAAAAAAATTAAATGACCTTGACCTTTGACCTTGATCAAATCTTCAAGGTCAAGGTCAAGGGTCACATTGCAATTGACCCCATGCCTCTACGACTTTTAGTTCTACAGTTATAAGGTTAAATATTAAGTGCAAAGAAGTTAAAGGGCAATAACTTATATAAGGGGTCATTAGATCCTTTAGTACTTATACAATGAAGATGTGCCTAAAGACCATTAAGACATTATTGAAGGTTTCATGCCTCTATGGTCTACGGTTTTGAAGTAGTAGCAATAACAATGTTTTTCTCATAAGGGGCAATAACTTTTGATAGGGTCAATCTTAGGGGACAAGAGTGAAATCTTTGAAATAGAAGTTGCAAAGACTTTAAGTATATGTTGTACAACAAAAGAGATATAAAAAGACCTTCATTTCTCATTTTTGGAATGACCTTGACCTTTGACCTTTGCATAAATTTTAAGGACAAGGGTCAATGAATCTTACGCAGTTGGTCCCATGTCTCTACGACTTCTCGTTTTAAAAATTTTTCATTATATGTAAAATTCAAAAACTTTCAGGGGCAATAACTCATAGAAGGGGTCTAAGAATCCTTTCGCAATGAATAGATCCGAAGATCCTCTCAAGTAGTCGCAGACATTGGTAAAGGTTTCAAACCTCTGCGGTTTACGGTTTCGGAGGAGTAGCGATAACAAGCATTTCTTGCAAAAGGGGCAATAACTCATTTAAGGGTCAAAGTTCATATACGCAGGGTCAACTGCGAAAATCATTTACGAAGTACATTCTTATGGTCTATAAATCTTTTCGATGAATCTTGAAACTCAAAAACACGTTTGGCGGAAAAATAATAATAATAAACAGAACAATTTCAATAGGTCTTTCCACAGAAAGGTGGAAAGACCTAATAATAAGAAACAGTAGAATCACTATAAGGTCTTCCGTGAAGACGGAAGACCTTAATAAGAAACAGAGTAAAAACAATATGTTCCCCAACTTCGTTTGGGGAACATAATTACGGTTCGGGAATGCACGTATAAATATGAATTCCATTTCATTTGTTTAGTACGTTTACATTTATCTTCATATAAAGCTAGTTTACAATTCTTGGGGAATTCATTATTATATATCATAAAACTTGAAGAACTCTAAGACTTGATAAACAACTGATAAATATCATTCGGGACGCTCGTGAATAATAATTTATTTTTGTAATCTAATAAATTGTAAAAAAACACGCATCAAAGACAACAGTTTGGTTCTTTACTAGTTAATATCAGCCTTGGAGCGCCCAAAATGCTAATTTGGGGCGCTGGTGAAATACGTTTGGGGCGCTCATGATTAAGATTTGGGGCGCTCATACTTGTACTTGGGCGAAGGTAAAAAATTTTGGGGCGTTCAGGTTTTGGGGCGCGGTGACTAGTGATTAATATTTGTAGTATATCAGAGACATATTAAATAGCATAAAAATTTTGTTTGGGGAAAAATATCTTCACATTTTGAACCATGGGAAAAATGATAGCTGTAAAATATAAAGATAATGTCAATAAAATCTTAAAAATTGATTGTTCCATTTTTTTTGTTGGGCAAATGAATTTCTTAGGTGGGCAAGTGAAATTTATTGTATTTTTTTGCCCGGGCAAGTGAGTTATAAAAAAAATTCTAGACCCCTGGTAGAGTAATTTTTTGTTTCTTTTACGACTTCTACAAACTAAAAGCCGTTTACGGTTTTATTATATTTATTTATTTATTCACAATTATGGCATGGAATCCTGGTAAAGAAGGAATTCTGGGAAGGTTTCACGCAAAACTTTGCTTGACATGTGTACAGATTTCATTCAGATTCTGAATTTCTTCTGTTCCTACATGTTAGACTACTGAGCTTGCTTCCCTTGCTATAAATGAATAAATTAAAAAAAGATAGAAAATGGTGAAAGAATTAAACATTTCAGTACTGTATAAAATTGAAATAATATTTTAAGATATGTTACCATTTGTTACATTAATCTGGAACTTTAAGCCCATATTTGAATAGACTAGTTTCTCATACATGTATTTTATTACATTAATCATGTTAATTGCAACTACAACTTACACCATAAGTTTTGGACTTCCTAGCTGTGTATACAGATATAGCACAAGAGGAACATGAAAGATATTTTTGATGTTTCACACTATAATTTTAGCACAAGAGAAGCATGACAGATATTTTTTGATGGCAGGTTAATTATATTTTTTTAGCACAAGAAGAACATGACAGCTATTTTTAATGGTTTATTCTATTTTTTTAGCACAAGAGGAGTGTGACAGATATTTTTGATGGGCTAACAAAGAAACAGACGGAGGAGCTATGGACCGGCCTGAATCAGATGTGTGCTACCACCCTGCTGACCCTTGACCTTGCTCAGGATGACCACCTGGAAGGGGTAAAAGTCATTAGTATTGTTTTTTGTGGTCTAATTCTGTAATTCAGAAACTGTAAAAAAAAAAGTATGATGTTGAGTTTTAGAGATGTTTTGTTGAATCATTCTGGTGCTGTAAACCAGCTTTCATTCCTAAGCAAAAAAATATCTGCAAATTTTGACACCTTTTATTTTCCAATTTTTCTTGTTGTAAACCAGTAATTCACTCATGTATTTCTGTCGAATGTTTCCTTAGTTGTTAAAATTAGTAGTTATTATGAATTTCAAACTAAAGTAATGCAATTATAAAAACATTTTTGCTTTTCAGTTATATCTTGTGTAATTACATTTGCAAATTCGCTGTTGTATTTTTTCATCTTTGTTGTAATAATATATACTGGTATCACATACATTTTTTTATTACATTGAAGACTGAAGCCACTGCAATACGTGTTGTTTTATTGATTAAAGCTGTTGATAGTAATGTTATTTAAGAAGTGGATAAGTTAAACAATAAAGCTTTGTATTTATATAGGAGATGCAGGTTGTCTTGGAGACGATGGAGTGTTTTGTCCTGCTGGCTCATACCACAATAAAACAGACATCACCCCACATAACACCAGACCTGATGTCTACAGCCTGTGTGTTACACGGTAAGTAAACTACACATAACACCAGATCTGATGTCAACAGCCTGTGT
>PRKT01002656.1:0-15650 GCA_003671525.1 Saccostrea glomerata | reverse complement strand
GTCGTCGACATATCTAAATATTCAATATGAAGCCACAGCAAGAGACTTCAAAGAAATCGTTGCTGAAATATCCGGTATATATATAAGATTAAAATACACAATGTTTTTTGTAACAGGTATATATAACACACTTGAGATTTCACTGTGGCTTCATGGAATACATTCATCAATAAAAATGTGCCATTTGAAAACGCTTCCCCAAAGGGGTATTTGAAAATAATAGATTAATGGGGGATGGGGGGGGGTCAAAGATAAAATATAAAATTTTTTTTAAGAACCTTTGACATTATATGAGGGTCGAATGACCTAAATTATAATCTTTTATTTCTAATTGATGAATCTGTCTCAAAGCCAAATTCAAACTGATATATTTATCTATATTTCCTCAGTAACTTGGGCACTATCACCTTTATGTACAAGTGTTCATCTTCTCATGGGTTTTCTTTCTGATAAGTTATAAAATAGGAATAATCACTCACTACAAACAAATTTCACGCACAATAAAGTGATATGAACAATGAAAATGGGGAATTAGGGTTAATATAAAAAAAAACGTTTAAGAAACGCACAGTTGGAAGAAATTTTCATAGTCCTATTAATCTACACAAGTGTCTATATACATTCATATAATTATAGTATATATATTCCAGACAAAATTAGGATTCGAAGTTTTATGCAAAGGACTGATTAGTTAAAGGTGATTGTGAGGGTATAGGTAAAACAGAACACAAGGTTAAGTGGTTGCATAAACCAAGTTCTATAATATTTTTAGCCTCATACACCTTGAAAGTGTAATTTTCTACAATTCATTGTAAATTTACAATTTGAACTACTAGCAATAATTTTCTTGCAATGTTATCTCAAACAGATAATAATGAACTAAATACAAATGTGACTTTACATAGAGTGTAAAACGTTATGTACTGCACACCTTCAATTATTGAAGGCTTACCGTCCATTTAAGAAAATTAATTTGGAAAAATTAAACTTCATTTCCTTTCCCAAAACACGATATAATTTTCTTGCCCTGAAGGTTAAGGACAGATGATACAAACAAACTTTTATCAAAAGATTTGAAAATAACAACCTGGGTCATGTTTTAATGAATAACTGAATAAGTTACACCGCGTAGTTTATAAAATTTTATTCAATATTGCACAAAAATGGAATTTAAAGTGAAAAAATATTTTAATAGAATAATAAGGATAGTTTCAGAGGGGTAGCATTTTGAATATCACAGAAGGTTTACATTTTCTTTATATTCTAGAAATTTATGATTTACATCATTTTCAATGAAAATAGGTAAAAAATATA
The DNA here is from genome assembly GCA_003671525.1 of Saccostrea glomerata. Taxonomy (NCBI): domain Eukaryota; kingdom Metazoa; phylum Mollusca; class Bivalvia; order Ostreida; family Ostreidae; genus Saccostrea; species Saccostrea glomerata. Next base: position 14,336 of record PRKT01002656.1, on the reverse strand, counting down.
TATACCAATCCAGGCATCCAGTTTTTGTTTGTATCATATGTCCTTAAGAATAAATAGAACATATTTTTCTTTATAAAATATCATATATATATATATACAAAAATATATATTTTGCGATACAAAAATATATATTTTGCGATACAAAAAATGTCATTTATGTCATCACATGTCCGGGATGCAAGGAATATTATATTGGTGAAACCGGCAACACTCTCCGTGCCCTTGTACCTGTACATAAGCAACAAATTAGTACACCCGAATACAGACAAATCCAATTAAGTTCGCACCTGGAGGCGTGTGGTAAAAAACAATTCAAAATTTTCCCTTTCTATAAACTCAGTTGTGCCACTGATATCCAGAGACGGGAAAAAGAAAAACATTTTATTAGTATTTTTCAGCCAAAACTTAATAGTGTTTTATAAATTACTTGTGATTTCCCCGTACTTTTGTCATATTGTATCTATGACGTCATAATAGACTTTTAACGTTCCGCTTAACATGACGTCATAATCACTGTTACTATGATACTATTGTAAGCTTCTGAAAATTGAATATGAAAGCGCTTAAGCTTAACTGAGAATTTTTGTGTTTTCTTTTACCCTTTTTTTAATATATATATTTAAGAAATAAGGTATCATTTTTTGAGTTTTATTGAGATGTAAAACGGGTTGGTCACGTGATCAAATCCCATAAAGCCCGAAGGGCTTTATGGAAGATTTGATCATGTGTCAACCCGTTTTACATCTCAATAAAACTAAAAAAATGATACCTTATTACTTATATTTACATTTGTGACTTATTCATACTTTATATTTGCTTTATTGGTTCTTTTAACGTGTGAAATGCGTTACTATATACATGCAAGTAATTATATTGTTTTCGTCCTGTCTGTTTATCTGTTTGTCTGTTGTCAACATTAGCCTTTGTCATAACCTTTGAATCATGAGAGATAGAGACTTCATATTTGGCATGCATACTCCACTAATTAAGGCCTTTCAAACGACATCATGGTCAATGACCTTGTGATCTTGACTGTGACCTTTATGCTAAAAGCAGCTTTTTCGAACTTTCGTAATAACGTTTGAACCATAGGAAATAGAGACTTCATATTTGGTGTGATTTCTTAACTAATTAAGTTCTTTAAAATGATATAAAGGTCAATGGACTTGTGACCTTGACTGTAACCTCTATTTTAAAAATAGTTTTTTTCGAAATTTCGCCATAACTTTTGAACCATAGGAGATAAATACTTCATATTTGGCTTGCATACCCCACTAAGTTCTTTAAATAACACAAAGGTCAATGAACTTAGCTTGTGACCTTGACTGTTACCTATATGCTAAAAATAGCTTTTTGGATCTTTGTTTACATCTTGTTTTTCCTAATAATTCAGTAATTATTTAGCGAATTTCAAAAAACAAAAAAAAGTCAAAACAATCTTGTTCTGCCTTTGATCAATTTTCCATCCTGAAAATTACCTATTGCTATGAATATATCCCGAGCTAGAATCTGACGTTTTTACAAAAACCTCATCGCCCTTATTTACATGGGCTACCACACAACCCGTGGACTGGAAGCTACCGTTTGAAGGAGTGCGACCTTCTATTTTTTTCACTCGGTCAAAAATAAGCACGTGATGAGGAGTTGCTACATTACTGGGTAGGTCAGGAGACATGTACCTGCTCCTGGTACTTCTGGAATTTACAATCTTTTTGTGAAAGAAAAATACATGTAAATTATTATAATAAAGATGCAATAATTTTTTAACTTAAATTGTGATAAAATAAAAAAAATCAAAATTTAACATGATGAAAGAATAAAGAAAAACTACCAATCAACTATCCCTATGAATATATTCGTTGAAAATCTTTTTAGCCTTATATTTTATTTACATTGTATTGACATAGAAAGTTTCTCTCTTGGAAAATAAAGTAAAAACGTACCGGTATGTCACCATTAATTTGAATTTGCAGTAGAGCAATTCTTATTTTCAGAATTGTTTTTAGAATCCTTTTTCGTTAAAAATTGCCTTTAGGGAGGGGGAGGAGATAAAAAATGATGAAAATGATAAAAGATAAACACAGACATACAAACATACATACACATGGGCAGCTACAGACGGAAAACGACACTCTTCGATTACAAAAGTTATACTTGTTCTCCTAAGAGTGAAACAATAAAAAAAATTAATTGGTTTGTTTGAAACCGTCATTTTCTTGTATCAATCCTCCATTTGAAATATTACAATAATATCTAATTCGCTATTGTCTGTAGTTTGTACAAACTCCGTCATATTTTTTCTAAAATAAAGTACAATTTATAATTTATGTAAAGATTGAATATAGATCTTAAAATACACATTGCTCAGAAGAGTTTCCGTCCAGCAAAAGACGTTCTGCTTTCAACACCACTGTATACCTTTCCGGAACTCCTACCCGAGGTTTCCATAAACATATCATCGCTTTTATTGACGTGAGCGACCACAATACCAGTCCCTGGCACAGTCGTAGTGCTATCAGTATGTAATAAGTGTAATATTTCCCACTCGTCTGAGTTTATCATAAGTTGGACAAAACGAACATTTCCACTGCGATGAAAAAAGTCCACTTAAAAATATATACTCCTGCTTCTGGAACGATAACCACCCCAGTTGAGGGATGATAGCCGCTGCCAATGTTGATTCGAACATTATCAAAGATAAAGACATGATAGGGTGCCGCGACACTCGGTGAAATGCAGTTAGACATGTAGGCATAAAATGCAACTCCACTGTCAGCTAAAGGAACTGGCTGAGTTATTAGCTTCTTTGTTGAAAAGGAGACAATGTCATACCGGTATCTAGTAAAAATTCTGTGTGACGTGATGACGTCAAAATGGCTACAAAATTTAAAATTTGGATTTCCTTTTTTCATCTACATTATAAAAAAATTCAGAAAAGAGAGTTTATACTGTTATGTCTTATTTGTACACAGTGTATATCAATACATTTTTAATTACCTCTCCTGAAAATCACTGGTTGGGGATATCTTCTAATGGTAGTTTTTTTTTCATTTCAAACAAATTAGGAGATGTATCTTTTATGCAGGTACTTCTAGAGGCCTGGTGGCTAATCTCCAGTTCTCTAACTTGTGTACGAGTGGTATCGTGGGACATATCTGCACTGTCATGTTTGTTTGATGATCATCTTCACTTGCTCTACAACTTTACTTTCGAGAATATTCATAAGGTTAACTTGTTCTTGTATTTTGGCATTGGAATTCTCTCTGCATCTTTATAGTTTCCAATGAGTAGTTCTGGTGCAATGACATAGCAAAAGTATGCATATCTTCTTTTGAAATAAATTTTCACTGAATAATTTTTCCATCAGAATAAACCTGTCTTTTAATGGATCTGTATGCCAAAAATTATACCCACTTTCGAAAAAGTCTCGACCAGTACAAAGCAATATAAAAAGAAAAAAAAGAAATGCTTCCATTTTGATTTGAAGTTTGGCTTAATTTCTTATTTTTTATATCTAAACACAACATTCAATGATCAAGAAGTAGACCTTTTTATAATAGGTTAACATAAGGAAGACATGGAAGAAACACAATCTGTATATAAAACAATATGCCAATATGCCAACTTTTAACTTTCAAAAATAACTTTCCGTATACAAAGAGAGAAATTTTGGATTATAAAACTTGGATGAAATGACAATGTTAATAGTGTTGGAAATCTTTCCAATCCACAGTGTATTAATGTAAATTCGATGGAACTTTTTAACAATATACAGAGACGTAAGCCTAATGATGGGTATCGGTCTAACAATAAACCTTTAATACACCATAATATCCAATTTGATTCATTACTACTCAATCAACAATTAGGTCTACATCATATTCGCACCAAACTTTACTCTGTCCGTTTGAAACTTAAATAGGCTTTTTGAAAAGGTTAATGAATGTCCATTTTATTTACTCCTCGACACCGGAGTATAGACTCGGATTTGTGATTATGGGTTTTGCAAATAATGGACTTTTTTAAACCCCACGTTTTACTGAAGAAAATGCAGATAAAACTATCCGTCTTTTCCTTAAACTTCAATATGCCAACAAAGGAATTGACACGGTTGATATAAGTAAATGTAATATACTTTATAACAAAAGGGTCCAGTCTAGCATTCCACCATATTTCAAGTCAAATACTACATCTTGTATTTCCTATAAATATACATCAACTATTGCTTCCAAACTTTTAAATTAAAAGCAAACTTGACAGGTCATGAATATCTATGATCTGAAACATACGGTAATCCTCCATTGTGTTCATGTTCTACTTAAAGCTACAACTATAGTCCTGCTGCACACATTATTACAGGTGATGTAAATATGGTTCTTAATGAGAACTTTAGGTCACTTATTTCAAAAGGTCCTAAATATAGGGAACCTCGATCCTTTAACTGGCATCGGAATTTCATAAACATTATGAATTTCCTGAGGATTACACCAGGCGATTGGCCAGATATGAAATATGCTTTTCAAGTTTTTTTTAAACTGATTAAGATGCCGGTTTCCTTGGAGACCAATGAGTCACTTGCCGAGCCATTAAATTTCACTACTGACCTATTCATTTGGAGCCCAAAACACAGCACTTAAATTTAATTCAATGATGTTAAATATAGAATCTTCCAAGATACAAAATTACTATATGTAATTCACAGACTTCTAAGTTTTTCTCATAATTTTTCATTTAATATCATATAAATCAATGTTTTTAATGACTTGCTTATTACATTATTATCGATTGTAAACCTAAATTGATGAAAGATACTTTCACAATATTGGGTCAACGTTGGACCAGCATTTCATCCACAAAATTACAGGCTTCCGGTACATGTAAACCCAATATTCCCACTATTGGATAAACTCCATCCCAGTGTAATTGATTGATTGTAGGTTGTTTAACGTCCCTCTCGAGAATGTTTCACTTATATGTAGACGTCAACACTTGCCGATTGAGAGCTAAAAATTGTGTCCTTTACTCTGCACTTAGGGCCATTGAGCAGTGAGGGATCGTTTTAGTGCCAGTACCTACTTAGATATTAGGCCCCGATTTATACGGTTTAAATTCATCCGAAGGACGTTTTCGCGTCCCACTGTGTGATTTGAACCCGCGACGTAAGGACTTATCTCACGACTCTGCGTTGATCTCTGCTGCAGAAGAAATAAAGAATGTATGTCTGTCTGTCATGTGTTTGTTGAAAATGAATTCCACCATATTTTTTTTCCAAACAACTCTGTTACTCATGTGAATATCTTTAACCTTATATTTGAAGGATTTGAAATATAATTTTATTTTTATTTCGAAAAATGCTCTCATGAAATTCTATCTAGTGACCAAACGATCCCGAAGCTTCACATACAATGTTCACATTATGAGATCTTTGGCATTAAACTTGTAATTATTGTTTTTGCATTTATATACACATGTATGTTATAGTTTCTATATGAAGTAGATAAAGGTGACCTGGTGCGCTATACAAGTTCGTTATGGGTGTGTTGGACAGTGTTGTGTGTGTGTGTTCCCCTGGCAACATAATGATATACTTATATATCTGTATTAGTATTTTGTCAGTATACAATTTGATTATAATCACTATTAATTTAAATATTGTTACATTATCTTTCAAATACATATATTTTGCTATCTAATCTAGGGAGTAACTTGCACCTCTAGTGAGGGTTATTATAGGGGGACACCTGCGGATGTCAATACCCCATGTTATCTTGTTATCATATTTTCAGTGAATAAAAAAAATACCTCTAAATTTTTAAAAAATGTTATTGAAATATAAACTCTGACTCAGGCTTATGTTTGCAAACATGTGGGGGAAAAATGATCAACACTCCACAATTTTGTGTTTTGTTTTCTCCACTTATGTGAAATAATATTAAAAAAATTCGAACTGAAGAAAAATATCTAGCCAAATTCATGTATCCATTTCATGGATGAAATATTAACAAGCAAATTCAAAGAATTGTGGTCCCCCGCTTTCCGTGTCTTTGTGGGTGAGATGTTATTTTTTATGACATATTGTGTGTAATATGAACATCCTATCATATGTCATTTATTTAGAAAGAAACATTGAAGTTGATTTTTTAAAGGATGAAAACCCTAATCCTGACCGTTCAAAAGTTATGGCCAAAGTAAAAAGTTTTTTAAAGTAGGTCAACTCCAAGGTCAATATCAAAGTGTCAAAGTTGTTGATATCCAATAAAAAGTTTTCTCACAAGGATTACATATGAAAAGTTTGAAAGCCCTAGCTCTTACTGTTAAAAAGTTATGGTCAAGGTCAAAGTTTTTTCATAAGTACGTAAATCTTTAAGGTCAAGTCAAAAGATCAAAGTTGTTGATATCCAATGAAAGGACTTGCCACAAAGAATACATATATGAAATTTAAAAGTCCTAGTATCTACTGTTAAAAGGTTGTGACCAAAATTAAAGTTTTTTTTAAACAGTAGTTAAAACTCCAATGTCAAGGTCAAAGGGTCAAAGTTGTTGGTATTCAATGAAAGGTCTTCTCAAAAGAATTACATATGGGAAGTACGAAAGCCCTAGCCCTCACCGTTCAAAAGTTATGGTCAAGGTTAAAGTTTTTTATAAGTACGTTAATCTCCAAGGTCAAGGTTATTGGTATCCAATGAAATATCTTGTCACAGGAAATAAATATGTGAAATATAAAAGTCCTAGTATCTACTGTTAAAAGGTTGTGACCAAGATTAAAATTTTTTAAAAGTAGTTAAAACTCCAGGGTCAAGGTAAAGGGTCAAGATTATTGGTATCCAATGAAAGGTCTTCTCACAAGGATTACATATGTGAAGTACGAAAGCCTTAGTCCTCACCGTTCAAAAGTTATGGTCAAGGTTAAAGTTTTTTCATAAGAACGTAAATCTCCAAAGTCAAGGTCAAAAGGTCAAGATTGTTGGTATCCAATGAAAGGTCTTGCCACAAACAATATATATGTGAAATATGAAAGTCCTAGTACCTACTATTCAAAAGTTATATCTCAAGTAAAAGTTTGGAATTTTTGTGTAAAAGTGGGTCAAACTCCAAGGTCAAGGTCAAAAGGTCAAATTTTGTGGTACCCAAAGAAAGGTCTTGTCACAAGGAATACACATGTGAAATATGAAAGTCATAGCTCCACTAAATCAAAAGTTATGGGCAAGGTTAAAGTTTTTGTGACGGATAGACTGACAGACTGACAGACGGACAGACTGACAGACAGACGAATGAGATTTAATGTCCCATCGCTTTCGCGAAAGCGGGGGACAAAAATTCGAACTGAAGAAAAATATCTAGCCAAATTCATATATCCATTTCATGGATGAAATATTTATCTTTATAACTCGTAGATTGATTTGGACACCGTCACCTTAATGCACAAGTGTTTATTTTCTCATGAATTTACTCTCTGATAGGTTATAAACTAAGAATGAACACCCACTGCAAAAATATTGTGCACACTTCATAGTAAAAACAAGAAAGGACAAAGGGAGTATGGAATGCCAGAGGGTTTATGCAATATAAAATTAGAAGAAGTGCACAGTGAGATGATATTTTAATGAACATACTAATCTCCACGTATATGTAAATAGTGCAGACAGAATAAGGAATCTAAGTTTAAATTAAGTTCAGGTAACTGTCAAGTTTAAAAGGGGGGAGTATAGGTAACAGAGAGCACAAGGTAAAGTTGTTTATACAAAAGTTACCAAGTGCTTCAATACATTTATAACACCATATACCTCAAAAGCATAAATTCTTTCCGATATATTTGTAAATTTAAAATTTGAACTTTTGAAAATACTTTTCGCCGCAACCTTTACCAAGTTACTATAAATGCATTATGAACTAAACGCGAGAATGGCTTTACACAGTCTAAAGTTAATGAATACTTCCATGTCTTGTAGGCTTATCGCTAAAAACATCATTAAAGTCATTGCGAAATTGTTTTTAAAAAAAACCTTGAATTATCGTAAGGGTCCAGAATAAACCAGATCAGATTTATGCTTACTGAACTTTATTCATACCGTTTAAGCGCACTCAACGCTCCAGCTAAATAGTTGGTTATACATGAATGTGTAAGTTCTGTGAATTTTAAAAAAATTCATATTTAAATTCAACAATGTGAATTTTTTAACATTCAACGAAAAAACTGCTCAAAATCTACAAAAGAAGGAAGATTTATGTAATAAACCAAAGAGTTCAAATTTAAGTGCAAAAAGGTCAACTTAATTGTACCATATATCAGTAAGATGCACATTGACCCCCTATTTTCTTTGCGATTTTGAGTCACACTATATGAGTACTTATCCAAAACATACTTGTCAAAAAATCCTTGATTTAACAAATTTCACCTTAATAAATTATTTATACACCCATTACAGAAACAAAATGAATTCCATTGACATTCATTCTTAAGTGTGCCGTAGATTAATACTAGATATGGCTCGTTCTCAGGAAAACAAAAACATAAGTTCTGACTTTAACCAATTTTTCATGCGGAGAATGAGGTTCTACCATTAAAATTACTATAAATATATCCGATGCTATAATCTGATGTTTTCACGAAAACGTCATCTCCCTTATTTACATGGGCTACTACACAACCCGTGGACTGGCTCCAAGCGTTTACAGCAGTGTTACTGTGTGTTATTCCCCACTCCTCTGAATTAATCATGAGCTGAGAGGAGTGAGCTCCATCATCGCCATTTCTAAAACTCCATATAAATACGTAGACCCCTGTCTCTGGGACTATGAACACCCCTGTAGAAGAATGATATCCATTACCAATATTCGTTCTCACGTGGTCAAAAATAAGCACATGATGAGGAGCTGCTACATCACTGGGTAGGTTAGCAGACATGTACGCATAGAAGGCAACCATTGCACCAGTTAGTTCCCGGGGTACCGATTTTTCTGCAAAAGATAATTAAGTTTATACAACTTTAATTACAACAAAACTGGATACACATGTATTTAATCAACCAGGTGAAACATCCGAAGTTATTTAGTTTAAAAACCTACTTTTACATTCTTTTTATACATATAAACATACAAATCTATTCAAAATGAAGAGATTGATATGTCATAAGCCGATACCTCTTCTTCCATATGCGTTATGTCGTTTGGATTTGATGCTCGGAAATTTTTTATTTTCAAAATCATTAAGTTCATTAATTATAGGGAATGCATCAGTCACGATAACTTCTCCAGTTAGTTCATCACTGCTATTGAAACTTTCTTCTTTCAAAAGCATATGGCCGTCTGACGGCTGTTGTTTGGAACTATCTGCAGGAAAATCATGCTGCAAAGTGGAAATTATTTTCGCTTGTTCGGCTGTTTTCTTCTCTAGGCTTTGAATGCGATCTTCTTGATATCGGAGAGTTATTTCAAAATCATTCTGGAGTTTTGAAATTCGTACCACATAGTCCTTATGAAAAGCCTTAGGAATAGTTTTTAGATTTTGGGTTGTAACTGTCTGTCCGTCTGAAAGATTAAAAATATCGATGTCTGGATCTTCTTGAAAAATGTCCTGGTAACTCTGATTTAATTCTGATCCTAAGCAAACAGAAATGGGAAGGAAAAAAGTTGTAAAATGCGAACTATCATTTTCTTTGGTGATTAAGCCCCTAAATCTTCTTATCTTATTGAGTGATTATTTAATATGCCAGAAATATCAGCGTAACTTCGAGGTAGGTCACTTAGCTAAAAATACGCGGGCATTTGTCAAAGTCTTTTCTTTCTTTAATGGATTTAAGATTCAAACAATGGGAGATAATTAATATTCTATCATATCGTACATTACGAGACTCTTAAATAATAACATAACGCACCATTTTTAAAATTAAATTCAAACATAAATTCTTATATTGGGAGTAAGATAACTAATTTGACACTCATGCAATACAACTTTAAAATAATGTTTGTTTGCCCTCCCCTGACTCAGGATAAAAAAATCTGCGTCGATAGATAGTTGCAATTTATCCAAGAAAACATTTCCAACATCAAATGTATTTTCCGGAATCTATCTTCACATCAATCAAGAAATTGTTACTCAAACATATTACAAACGTACATGTAGAATTATAACAATATACATGTTGTTTTGTTTCTACTAACGGTTTTTTTCTGGTAAAATATCGAAGTATGAAACATACTAGTATTTGTTAGACCCGTTCGTATTTTCTATTTTGTGTTCAAATGGCTATATCAAATCAAGGTCAGAATAAAGATAAATATTTGAGATTAATGAAACGTCGGCGACAAATCTAAATATTCAATTTGAAGCGACAGCAAGAGACTTAAAAGTAATCGCTGCCGAACAATCTGGTATATATATTGAATACACAACTTTTTTTGTAACAGTTAAATATAACGCACTTGAGCTTTGAATTCACTGGGGCTTCATGGAATACATTTAGCAATAAAAAAATGTGCCATCTGAAAATGCTTCCACAAAGGGCATTTTAAAATACAATTAAATTTTATTTTTACAATCTACATTTACATTTAATTCAATATTATCGAAGAAAAGACATCAACAGAGGGTAATAATAATTGATTATTTATTTTTGAAAAAAATATATTACGAGTATATCTGAAATACAATAAATATTTTTTTAAATTCTTTTATATGACAGGTTTAAAAATTACATTTAAAACATAATTTTAATAAAGATTTTTTAAAAACACATGACATTACACGAGGGTCGAGTGACGTAAATGATAATCTTTTATTTCTAATTGATAAATCTGCCTCAATCAGAGTATCAAAGCCAATTTCAAACACCCATATTTATAAATGAGATATTTATCTGTATTTCCTCAGTAATTTGGGCACTATCACCTTTATGCACAAGTGTTTTAGTTCTCATGGGTTTTTCTTTCTGATAGGTTATAAGTTTGGAATAATCACACACTACAAAAATATTTCGCACACAATAAAGTGATATGAACAATGGAAATTGGAAATTAGGGTTTATGTAAAATAAAAAACTTTAAGAAACGCACAGTTGGAAGAAATTTTCATAGTCCTAGTAATCTACACAAGCGTCTATATACATTTATAAATAGTGTAGACAAAATTAGGGTTCGAAGTTTTCTGCAAAGGACTGTTTAGTTGAAGGTGATTGTGAGGGTATTGGTAAAACAGAACACAAGGTTAAGTGGTTGCATAAACCAACTACTATAATATTTATAGCCTCATACACCTTGAAAGTGTGATTTTCTGCGATTCATTTTAAATTTACAATTTGAACTACTAGAAATAATTTTCTTGCAATCTTATTTATCTCAAACACTGCACTAATAATGAAATAAATGCACATGTGACTTTACATAGACTGTAAAACGTTATGTACTGTGCACCTTCAATTATTGAAGGCTTACCGTCCATTTAAGAAAATTAATTTGAAAAAAATTAAACTTAATTTTCTTCTCCAAGACACGATATAATTTTCTTGCAAGAATGACCTTTCAAAACCATAGCAATTAAAAAAAACATTGTCTTGCCCTGAAGGTGAAGGACAGATGATAAAAACAAACTTTTGTCAAAAGATTTGAAAATAACAACCTGGGTCATGTTTTCATGAATAAATTGAATAAGTTACACCGCGTAGTTTATAAAAGTTTATTCAATATTGCACAAAACATGGAATTTAAAGTGTAAAATATTTTTATAGAATAATAAGTATAGTTTCAGAAGGGTAGCATTTTGAATATCACAGAAAGTTTACATTTTCTTTATATTCTAGAAATTTATTGTTTACATCATTTGCAATGAAATTAGGTAAAAAAATATATACCAATCCAGGCATCCAATTTTTGTTTGTATCATCTGTCCTTAAGAATAAATCGAACATATTTTTCTTAACAAAATATCATGTATCTACATGCAAGTAATTATTATGCTCCCGGATTGATAGATCCGGGGCGTATATTGTTTTTGTCCTGTCTGTTTGTCTGTTTATCCATTGTCTTTTTATCTGTTTGTCTGTTTATCTGTTTGTCTGTCTGTCTGTTGTCAACTTTTACCTTTGTCATAACTTTTATACATGAGAGACAGAGACTTCACATTTGGCATGCGTACTCCACTAATTAAGGTCTTTCAAATGACATCAAGGTCAATGAACTTGTAACCTTGACTGTGACCTTAATGCCAAAAGCAGCCATAACTTTTGAACCACAGGAGATAGAGATTTCATATATTGGTGTGAATACTCAACTAATTAAGTTCTTTCAAATGATATAAAGGTCAATGAACTTGTGACCTTGACTGTGACCTCTATTCTAAAAATAGCTTTTTCGAACTTTCGCCATAACTTTTGATCCATAGGAGATAGAGTCTTTATATTTGGCTTACATACTTCACTAAATAAGTTCTTTAAATGACACAAAAGACAATGAACTTAGCTTGTGACCTTGATTGTTTCCTATATGCAAAAATAGCTTTTTTGATCTTTGTTGCCGCTGGGCGCATAGTGTTTCACAAACACATCTTGTTTTTCCTAATAATTCAGTAATTATTTAGCAAACTTCGGCAAATTTCTTATTCCTAAAACGATAAAAGTCCTATCTTTTATCGTAAAGAATTGTTAGCGATATTCGTTTTTAAGAATATCAACATCCTCACTAAAATGCTAAATGTAGTCCCCGCTAAAGTGTCTGCTGTTACTTGAATATATACTCACCGTCAATAGAAACGCAACACCTTAATTTTAAGGTGAAAATTATATACAGGTTATAACTATGTACCAAAAAAGTTAGGACAACCTTTACTTTGCCAAATCAGTTATTTAACGGTTGAATGAATTTCTTCCCAACACCGGAAGTTGCTTTTTAGCTCTCTTAACAGAATTCAAAATTTTCCATTTTTGATAAAATTTTAACAATATTTTAAACTGTTAACTGTTAATCATAACTATTGTACTAAAAGGCCGGGAAAAAATCCTTCATTCTTTACCGGATGTGATGCATATATTTCCTCAAAATGACTGATAGCAAGAAGGGGGGATGTTTTAAGAGTTATGTGTTACCTTCCAAAGTTTAATGATAACATTAAAAATGAATATATTTAGGTAAAAGGTAAATTTACAAAAAAATAATGCTCCATTTAAACATTAGATGTTATTTTTTAGACCTTAGAAAGAAACAAATACCCAGTAAATCTTAAAACATCCCCCCTTCCGACCATTTAATGAAAACGTGCTAGACCGCCATATACAACAAATGCTGCTCCATCTCTACCATGCATTAAGTTTATTAATATCTTTATCTGAGCGAAATTAATATTCTTGGGCATTTTTAAATACATGATTTTCAGATATTGCGGTCGAATTTTCTCTAACCTGGCGTTGTGTAGCAACTTTTGGACTTCCGGTCAAGAAACTGTCATTTATGCGATTGACACACATGAGCCTGATGAGTCGTGATATAGTGTACATTTGCATCTGCAGCTCTTTTTCTCTTTATTTTGAGAATTTCCGGCATTAGCAATGAAAATCAGTCATTTTGAGGAAATATAGGCATCACATCCGGTAAAGAAATAGGAATTTCCCCCCCGGGATTTTAGTACAATACTTATGATTAACAGCTACAAAACCTTGAAAACTCAAAATATTGTTAATTTTTTTTATTAAAAATGCAAATGTTTGATTTCTGTTAAGAGGGCTAAAAAGCAACTTCCGGTAATGGAAAGAAATTCATTCCACCGTTAAATAACTGATTTGGCAAAGAAAAACATGTCCTAACACTTTTGGTACATAGTTATAACCTGTATATAATTTTCACCCTAAAATTAAGGTGTTGCGTTTCTATTGACGGTAAGTATATAATGATTGATCTGTAAACAAAAATCCCTTTTGATTATTCTTATCATTTACTGCTTTATTTTCAAATATCTCTGTTATATGTCAAGTCTTATACAGGGTTTATATATGTCTTAATAATCATTTCAAATTTCCACGTTTGAATATTATTTCTTATGTTATATGAAAAATACATCTCTCTCTCTCTCTCTCTCTCTCTCTCTGTCTGTGTGTTTATCTTAAGAATTATTCAGAATTAGTATGTCTGTTTAGGAATCTAGGGAAATTACACGTTTAATTTTGAAGACAAATAGAAATAGATATAATATTCATAATAAAGCTGCTTTGAAAATATGAATTTTGTTTAAGGCTTTGCAATTTTTTTTTCTCGTAAGGAAAGCATGATTTTTAAAATCTTTTTCCTTCTTTTCTTACAAAGAAAGTCTGATAAATATTTAATTTACAAAAAGATGTGTTTTGCATTAAATG
>PRKT01002655.1:0-15662 GCA_003671525.1 Saccostrea glomerata | reverse complement strand
ATATAAGAGATTTTTATATACAGTAAATATGACATTTTTAAAACGAGCTAATTTTAGCGAATTTTTATTTTTATTTTAATGAGGGTTTTCAGACACACCTAGAAAAACACATAATACACAAAATACACCATCCTGAAACCAAGCGCCTATGGTTTCTTGTTATCATACAATGTACACGGTTAAGACTTCATGTGCTCAAAGCACGAAGATGACTAAGTAAAGTATACGGTAGATAAAACAAACATGTATGAACCTACCTTGACAGAAAGAACAAAAGAAAATAATCAATATTAAAATAGCCATTGTGCAAAACAGGAAGATTGAAATGTCTCTGTAGTCTTGAAAGTGGAAGAACTTTCTTTAATATTTACATAAGCTATACTTTATCTTTTTTTTATAACAAGGATTGTTTATCAGTAGTTTAAGGCCGGTAAAGAAACTACCTCTATGTACAAATATCTTCCATTTGTTTAAACTGTTTACACTAGACCACTTAAGATATCTGGGGGTCGTAACATAAAGGCTACTAAAGTCTAAGACCGTGCTTAAGTAGGAATTAGTACAGTCTAAAACTTGAAACCGTAGCTAGAAGCGTACTAAGATTTGGCTATCTTAGCAAAACTTAGGCGGCCGGTAGAGGTGACTTAAGTATATCTTAACTTTCTTGTACATAAATTTAGAATTATCTAATGTTGACTTTCGATGTTAAAACATTCCTCTATTCATATTATGCATTAAAGAGAATAGTTATCTCTTTTTGACGCTGATTTAAGAATTTTATTTTTGTGTGTGTGTGTGTGGGGGGGGGGGTAGATAACTGATTCCAATATCACTCCAAAGACAACATACATGTAATACAAAAATTTAATTTTAGAGATACGTCTGAAATTAGTGGGACCTCGGATATAGAAATAAATTGAACACAGTAATAAATCATAGATCTGTATGTTCACTTTGAAAATATGAGTTGAAATCTTTTGTTAAAAACAGAAAAGAAAGAGGATGATGACAATAAGAGTAATATCATAAAAAAGTATCTGTAAATTAGTATAAATGTAGAACGCTACAAATTTAAGAGCGAGAGAGAGAATTGCTGATAAGTGGAGAAATACGAAAAGATATCCCGATTTTTTTGTATCCTTGATTAACTTGCAAATGAGAATATCATAAACCTTCTGCAGTTTTTGCTTCTGACACGCATGTCCTGATACACAGCGGGGATTCAAAATGTATTGAAGTTTGCCGATGGAATTCTCACGGCGCCGCATCGAAAGCAAGCTTTTTGAGATAGCCGAGCGGTCTAGCGCGCTGTTCCTGCGCTGCTAGGAGAAAGATTCCAAAGGTCGAGAGTTCAACCCCGGGCTGGGGCGGAAGTGGGTATCCATGTAAAAGTGAATTTCTTTGTGCTTTCTATATTAATATTTCTTCACTTAGGGCAGTTATGTTAGTTTAAGAGTTGTTGTAAATTGTGCTTTATGAATAATAATTAATTTCATTACAACATGTATTGGCAACAATCCTCTGTTAAAACTAATGTCCAAATAACTGTATCTCACTTCTATTCTCAATGACCGTGTAGTGTAGGGCAGCGCCTCGAGAATTCCATCGGCATCGAAAGCAAGGTTTTTGACTTGCCTAGATAGCTGAGCGGTCTAGCGCGCTGTTCCTGCACTGCTAGGAGACAGATTCCGAAGAACGAGAGTTCAACCCCGGGCTGGGGCGGAAGAGTGAATTTCTTTCTATATATATATATATATCGAAGAGATGGGAATTACTTTTATCATCTTGCGCCTTTTTATTATATGTATGTACAGAAAATACAGTAGTTACATGAACTGCACTGTTTCTGTATCTAGGCAAGGCGAAAATATGCTTTAACGAGGCCCGATCTAGTTGAAAATTACGAAAAAGGAATGATAAAAAATTTTAATTCTTGGAAATATATTTGTATGTATTATGCTTAGAAAATTTAGAATGAAATTTTGTTACCTTGCCTTTATTGTAGTCAAATGGGGGCACTGTCAAGATATGGACCATTTGTCGTGTTTTTATACACAATTACATACTAAAACTCTTCAATAAACAAAGAAATTTACAAATTAAAAAAATACATGATGAAATTCTTTGTTTTTCACATACATCATGCAATTTTCATTCTTCTTATAAAAAATGAAAAGAAAATTTGAGGTAGCCTTCATTGCAGTGAAAAGGGGGCATGTCAAAACACACAATTTGGATTTATTCTATCCAACTACGTATTTTATAGGTCGCAATGGGTTTACACAACACCAACAAACGATTGCAATACTGCATTAGTTTCTAAAAAATAAATATTTTTACATTATGAAATAATTTTCTCGCCATGCTTTATTTTTCTCTTAACACGCGGCGTTGTCTGACGTGGAAAAAAGGGGTAGAGGGAGGAGGGGGGGGGGGTTATAGACTTATTTTATTATTTAAAACCGAAGATATCCATGTGCATATTTAAGTCCGCAATAAAAAGAGTGTGTATAAACACTTCAACGTGTTCAAAGAGAAAGACTAAAATCGTTTACTTTTGGTTGCAGTGTTTGTTTTTTTAAACTCACATATTGAAATAAAACAAGATAAAATTAATGAATCTTTACCAAAAAATTGATCCCTCAAAATTAATTAGGTTCCAAAGTTGATTATTAATTTAAATATTTAAAGAAAAAATGGAAATGCCAGCTTTCAATGCACAGTCTATAGAGCTATCAGGTAAGCAAGATCAGCGAAACATTTGACGTCATTTTAATTGTGATGTTATTGTGTTCAATTGTGACGGCAGTCAAGGGTATTGTGACGTGCCTGAGTCGATGCTGCGTTAAAACGTATGCGCAGATCAAGTAGATCGGGCCTCGTTAAAATAAACGGATGCCTTTGCATTTGTCTAGAAACCATGAAAACCTGTTTGGAAACTCTCAAAATGTATCATCCAAGATAATATAAAAATCCTACGAATTATAATGTGTATATTATGTTAAAAATAATGGAATAAGAGTTTAAAAAGTGTGTTGAGCTGTATATTCTGCTTTCTTATACTTAAACGCACAGCGCCTGGTAATTTAAAAGACGCGTTCCGACAGCCCTGCTTTCCCCCTATTTTTACATTCCTGAGAGTAGGGGATTATAAATGAAATATATAATTCTAAAGAATCCAAATAGAAATATTGTACAACTAAAAAATGAATCATTTGATCTAGAACAAGGAAGAGCTACATATATTGCAATAACACTCAGACATTTGAAACATCTTGACTCAGGTAGACCTGTGTCCTTGCCAATAGCATTTCAGACTACGTGTAAACGTATAATTATACATTGTAGGTAGTTAAGGTACTTATCATGATCAGTCAGAGGTATAAGTGAATGCCATTTATTCAGTTTTAATTTGACGGTTTGTCAAAAACCATTAAACAGGCTTACTTTACAAATGAACTCAGAAATGCATTTTTTTTTTATCAAATACCAATCACATAGTTTACGTATAGGGGCAGCATCTGGTCCCTTTCAGTGCAAAATTCTTGAGGACAAAATTCGTGTTATAGAACGTTGGACCTTTTTTTGCTGCTAGACGACTTTTTTAATACCAATTTTCAATCATCCTTCAATCAACATACAACATATTATCAACAAGGGCGCACAAAGCATATATATTTAAATTACAGCAATTCAACATTTGTCGCGATTGTGTAACTACATCCTTTCCATCTTCATGGCGAGGGGATAATTTACATTATGTACATGTACATATACTTCCGTTCATACATGTATGTCGACACGATACATCCTAGTGAGTGTGATACACCTGTTTCATATTTGAATATTTTGGTAGAACAAGAGGCCCATGGGCCACATCACTCATCTGGGCACTTTGGCTAGGAAAAATCAATTCAGTAAATACCGAAGTGGTCCCGATCCTAAAAGAGGGGGGATGAATTGAACAAACTTGAATTTATGCATACTCGAATCTACACTAACTAAGGGTGCTTACATATTTTTTTGACTAACTGTGGTTTTTTTCCTAATAAGTTCTTATGTATTTTTGTGATCCCACCCAATACTGGGGGTCATGATTTTAACAAATCTTTATCTAAACCACCTGAGGATGCTTCCATATAAACAAGACCAATCAACATTTTTATAGATATTTCCTATATATTCCTATGTAAAACCTTGATCGTCCATTGAGGCCCCGCCCTACCCCCGGGGTCATGACTTGAACAAACTTGAATCTACACTACCTGAGGATACTTCCATATAAATATGACCAATCATAGCCTTGCTGTTCTCAAGAAGAAGATTTTTAAAGATTTTTTCTGTATATTCCTATGTAAAACTTTAGTCGTCTATTGTGGCCCCGCCCTACCCCTGGGGGTCATGATTTGAACAAACTTAATTCTGCACTAACTGAGAATGCTTCCATATAAATATGACCAATCATGGCTATGCTTTTCTCAAGAGGAGGACTTAAAAAAAATTCCTGTATATTCCTATGTAAAACTTTGATCGTCCATTGTGAGACTTGAACAAACTTGAATCTTCCTTACTTGGGGATGCTTTTATATAAATATGACCAATCATGGTTTTGCTGTTATCAAGAAGAAGATTTTTCTAGATTTTTCCTATATATTCCTATGTAAAACTTTGATCGTCAATTGTGGCCCCTCCCTACCCCCGGGGGTCATGATTTGAACAAACTTGAATCTACACTACCTGAGGATGCTTCCACATAAGTATCATCTTTCCTGGCCCAGTGGTTCTTGAGAAGATTTTTGAAAGATACCATTAATTTTTCAGTAATTTTCAATTATCTCCCCTTGAAATGAGTCGTGCTCCTTCATTTGAACAAACTTGAATCCCCATTTCCAAATGATACGTTGTAGCAAGTTTGGTTGAAATTGGCCCAGCGGTTCTTGAGAAGAAGTCGAAAATGTGAAAAGTTTACAGACAGATGGACAGCTAGACAGACAGACAGACGGACACCGGACAAAATGTAATCATAAAAGAGGCTCAAGTGAGCTAAAAAGGCGTTAATGGAAACCTAACAACAAAACTTTCATGATTAACGTGATTACATACTATTAATAAGCAATATACCCTTATCACGATTAGACGAGATTTAAGACCCATGTTTAATTTAGTACGATACGCAAGAGAATACTCTATGCACGAACAATTTCTTAAACGATGCAAGCTAATGACAAATAAATTAAATTGATGAAATAAGGATATCAACAGTCTTGTTTAAGTCATCAATTTGCAATAGCAATGGCCGATACGATGACCTTGTCAGAAAATACAACCTATCATGAAGTAAAGTTGATGTTCAAACTGATTGTTTAGCCATTATTCACGCATTGCATTGGTTACAGATTTTTCCCTTTGTTCGATCACGACTAGGAGCACATGGTGGGTGTGACAGGTCGAAATGGGAGTCCTCAATGGCACCTGATCCAACCTCTGATGCTTTAAGTTGTCCTTGTCTATCTGCTTCAGATTGGTATTGTTTTAATTGATTTTTGATCTTCATTACTGTTTGTTGTTTATCTCTATACTCGTTGAATTTAGTTCAGGGGTTCAGAAGGAGCTGCGTTAACAAAATGAGTATTATAATTCCTTTATCGAGGAAACTGGTAAAGACCATGTTTTGTTATGTGTTTGTAACGGGAATCCTCAAATAATTGTTCGATCAAAAGGTAAAATAGAGTAGAACAGTGGCACTCTGTTATAAAGATTCTTTAAATTTTATTTTTATCAGTATTATCGGGTATTGGTAGAGTTGTCGATTAGAGATGGAATCCGAAATATGATAGAAAGAATGGTAAATTATGTTTTGCTCTCGGAAACCTAATCTAACTATGTGACTGATCGAACAGTAAAAGGAAATGTACAATTAAAATCACATTTTACTACAATTATTGCCGAGATCAAAATAAATCCGCGGACATTAATCTCCAATATTATATAAGAGGATTATTTTCGTAGTTTTCAATGGCTGAAAGGACGTCACGTGACATTCCTCCTTTTCCGATAGCGACGTGAAAGCGCGTCTGCGGAAAATGATATCGCACGACACGACGTTCGGTTGCACTGAAGTTACGTAGAACGTGACGTCATAATAAAAGAAACGTGAATTTAACCATTGTGACGTAATGACAGTCAAGTCCGTTGTGTTAGGACTGTGTCGGTGCATTCACTTTGAGTGATTATATAATATAACTATTATGGTCTTCAGTGAACGGTCAATATGTGGTTATAAGGAGTCATGGCAATTGATATTGACCTCAGACACAGAAAATGATAGCGACCTCGCAGGCTCGGTCGCTATCACTTTCTGTGTCTTTGGTCAATATCAATTGCCATGAGTCCTTATAACCACATATCGACCTACACTGAAGTCCATAATTGTATAATATATCACGAACGTCATCAAAAAATTATCAGATCAGAAGTACGAATCAAGCTTTTGCAGTTAAAATGTACCTTTGACTTACGCATGAAATACTTATTTAGACCACATTGATGTGTCGTCTTTTGCAATTTAAACACTGTAAATTGCAGAAAGAAGCTGATCAATGAATGTAGGTTTCTAAAGCCAATGGGGCTGTTTCACGAACCTCCCTACGTGACTTTAGTGATAAAATGGTAAAATAGGAAACTGATTTAAATTTGTTTTTGAATATTCAAAAAGATTAATCTAAATAAGCTTTAAACAGATTTATAATTAATAAAAGGCTAATTTTAATGCAGCGAAAGCACAAATCGTCTTCATTCTATTCACAGGTAAACAAAAACATTTACACTCTGGTGCTAAATGGAACAGCGTTATCGCAGCATGGTGATCAGTCGTATTTCTAAGCTGCTAGCACATGTAGTAGAATAGAAATAAAGTCTTTGTTGTTGTGAATGTTGCAGAATAACCTCCTCGCTCTCGAAATGTTGTTTGAAAAAAAAGCCTCGGCTATTATCTTTCAACAATATTTCTCGACACGGAGTTTATTCTGCAACATTCACGAATACGCGGACTTTATTTTTTAAATAGATATTTCTTGAAAGTGCAATTTGTATTGCAAGATAAATTACGGTTTTAAGAAGGCTACCTTAAGGTTTACGTACAGACGTTCTATACGCTCTCATCAAGACTAGTGCTATCCCCAGAGTTCAAAAGTTCAAGTTTAGTGGATATATAATAACAGAAATTCTGAGTTTGCAAATTAAATAACAGTAGAGATTGCCAAAAGTGATTGCAAATGGTGCAAATCTTCTTAGGACCGTCCTAAGTCATCATATCAATGTCTGCATGCAAAGTTTCGAAGATTTTTTTATGGTCAAAGATTGCGGTGTAAAAGATGTAAGGTCTAATATAGTATTTTTCCTTTATGAAAAAACCCCCACCTTTTTGTTGTACTTTGTAAAAATGTATATAAAAATGAAAATGAATAAACTGAGTTTTGTTCTTTTTTTTCAAAATTTTACTAGCATTGAGTGATCGATTTTTACTTTATTTCTTCTCGCATTCCTCCAACATGAGTCCTAAAACGAAAACAAAGCACAAGCTTATGTTACAAAAGACCAAGTTTCAGAATATTTAATGTTTAATTGAAAGATAAATAGACTCCAAATTAGATAATATACCATATGAACTATTTGTATGTTCAAGTTATGTCACCCGGATTTTTTTTTTAATTACAGTTACACAAAAAGTTAATTAACTTGAGATAAACAGTAAAGTTCATATTACTGCAAAACGTGATTTTATGGGAAATCCTTTTAGATCATAAGCCAAATATAAGATTAAATTAAATACACTACTCACTTTTACTGGCGGCATAGTTTATTTGTACAGGTGTACCCTGAGGGACATTGACTACAAGTAGTACCCGAAATATACGGCCGATCTCCATTCATGTTCCCACTGTTTTAAAAAAAACCCATAACGACTAGAAGAATTATTGTTCTTAACCCCAAGAAAAACAATAAAACAACATACAAACGAAAAAAAACAACAATTAAGAAAACAGACGCAAAAACAACAATTTAAGGATGACGTTTACTCAGGTTTCAGAAAACAGAAAGGACATTTTATAAAGTATCATATGTTAAATCAAAAATTGCTCTAAATGGATAAAATAACTAAGCTTAAACTCGATATCAATTCAAAAATTTAATATTCTATTATTTGAAGAAAATATGGGGGAACAAAAGTCAATGTATGGTAATGCAGACGAAATTCGGACTAAATTTTTGATTTTTCATTTTGGTCAAAATCTTTTATTTCTTGCTATGTTAATCACAATGTAAAGATTTCATATGTTTTTAAACATCATTTTGCAAATATTTTCTCTCTTTAAGCTCATAAATTATTTCAAATAATTAAATGCTATGAAATAAAGAAATTCAAAAATATGAACAAACACCATTTTAGACAACATATCTCAATAATTTTATCATTGACCCCATATAATGTTAATATCATGAGAATAAGGGCAACAAAGATAACCTGAGGCCATAAACAATTTAGAGTTCTTATCAGTCAGATTTTTCTAATATTCGATAAAAAATGGGGAAAAAATATATATGACAGAGGAAATTCGGACTGTAATAATTATCAAGTTTATGGCCAAAACTCTAATCGTTCCTTTTTATGAAGCATTGCTGTTCCATTGCTATAATATTTCATTATTAAAAGAGTTTTGTTGCTTGTAATATTTTGTGAATGAAGAAAAAAATAGTCATAGTGTGAAAAATTGAGGTATTTCCCCTAAAATACTCAGGGGCCACTAGCATGAAAAGTAGGACATTGACCTAGTAATTTAAAATTGAAATTTAACACCAGAATTATAGATGTACAATGTGCAATAGGTGGTTTTTCGTTCTTATCAGTGGAATTTTTAGTCATCCTGAGTAAAGGTATACCTTAAGGCAAACAACACCAAAAAGAACAAACAAAGAAACAATCGAAAAATATATATCTCAAAATAAAAACATTGACAGCAAATGATTGAATTCTATAAACATGTATTAAGTGACACTCAGCGTATCAGATTTTATAGCTACTCATCTTTAAGTAAATTATCTCTAACATTACATTATAACACATTCAGATGGTACAAAATGGATTCATTTGGTTTCTATTTTCTTCATAGAATTACTCTTCTCCTATTGAATACATTTCGCCGTTCATACACAATTTTATTGATAAACTGTTTACCGTTCTCCGTAATTACAGACGTAGAAATAGGCGGAGTCCGATTTATCCACCAGAGGGGTACACAAGGTTACAGCACATCCCACGTATTCTGTCTCTGCCCATGCTACCTTCAAAAGTTAACAAATATTTTCTATTATTTCATAAAAACTAAAGGAAACAAATTCTCATTTTTCTTCCAAGAACTATATAGGCTTACCTGAGTGTAATGCCCACAATCCGTATTAGGTACACACGTATTAGCATAGTAGTCGTAATCATGTTTTTCTTCATCCCAGCTATTTACAACCTCGAAAGGAGTTTCTTCGTCTGTAAAGTAAATATTTTTATTTATATAAATGTTTATTTAATGTGCCTATTATTCATATAATTGGTGAAATAATATTTGATTCAGCCTTAAATTTCATATTTGAAATCCACATACATGTATTTAGATGTAAGCATTTTTTGAAATACAATGTCTTCCTGTTAAGATTAAAATTTGAAACAAGATATAGAAGAATAAAATATTGAATAATCCGTACGCGAATTATATCGTAGATTTTCTCCTACTCTTTTAAAACTTGGAGCCTCGTTATATTTGTTTGGATTATGTACATACACGCACTTCCTGGAATAGTTCAAAGCAACGGATGCCAACTCTGCACTCCATTTCTATTCAAGGTACATTGAAAAAAGTTATGTAGCTGGAACAAAAACTACATAAGGTCTTGGATAACATTGTATTGTTTACAATACCTTGAAACTAATGGTTTTTCTATGTTTACTATATCATTATATCATTACTCTTGGTCATGCCAAAGGATTTTTTTCAGTAAGAAATTTTTTTGAGGTTCTTATTTCAATAAATTAATAAGGCACACAGAGTGATCATGTATATACATGTACCTTCCTTTTTGGCAAATTAGGCTTTAAACAAACAAACAATGAAACACTAAACAGATTTAAGAAAATGTGTGTACTGAATGATGTTGTGAAGGAAAAAAATGAAAGTATGATGTATTTATTTTTCCGTATTCTCTAAAACAGAGAGACGCAACAGATCTATCTTGAACGAGTAATTGTATCTTTTAACAACTTATCTGAATTAGATTTGTATAACTTTTGATTACAAGTATAATAGACTTTTGAAAATGTCTATTGATATAAAAAAAAGTGCATTTATGTAGAAAAAAAGTCGTGAAAAATGTCAGTCATAAATTTTGCTTACCAGTTCTCTCATGTTCGACGCCGTTGGCACCACAATCCGTCGCTTAGCGTTATGGGCCTTTTATACAGGAAAAAGACAGAACGAAACATGAATCATGATGAAAGTTAACATATTTGAACGTAGATATTCAAATGTCTCTTAAATTGAATAAAAATCTCTCTAAATCAACGAGAAAATCTTTTCGAGTGAAGGAGCTCTCTATCCGTAAAAGATATCGCTCTCTTTATAAATGGAAGAAATACATATACTAGTACATGTATCTCCATTTTCTGAAAGAGGTTTTCCTACTTACAGGTATGAGAGGTCTCCTTAAAATAAGAGGTTTTTCTGATATTTAATGAGAAATCTTTTTTCTGCATAAATAACATTAAGGCATACCATACCTTTTATTAAAAAGAAACAAGTGTTATGCTCTGTATGATAATATTAGAAAAGAATAAATTTTCCTATTTAATTTTCAATTCGTTAATTTTTTAAAACCAAAGCATGATGTTAACGATTTAAGATTAATCTATTTGGGTTTTTGCATTCTGTGTAAGGGCCGGTGCATTTTAACGAAGGTTTTTATGAATAGAAGAGGAGAAGTTACATGTATATATATCTATACTTACATCTAGGAAATCTTGTTCAAACTGCGTCAGGGCGGCTACCAGCACCCCACAGGACACTGCAAACACAATAATAGAACAACAAACTTTTGTCATTTTGCTTCTCAACCGTATTACTTTTGATGTAAGACATCTCAAGATCATTTGCTTTGCATTTTATATATAAATCAACTTAACTGATTTTGATTGATAAAATAATTTGCATCGATATTCACATTATATTTCTCTTTTAGAGAGACGGATTCATAATAACAATCAATTTGCGGTATAAAAATTGATTACATTTTGCTTAAACAGGATATTTTTGCAGAATGAACATTCCCTACCAATATCATTATTTTTTTAATCAGATTGAAAAGTGCATTTTATTAATATACATAGTATACTTGTGCATCCTTTTCTTAATTTCTCCTGCCGTGATGAAGTTGTGTGATAAAATCTTTTATACAAAGAAGTAAATCAATTCTATGCTTTTATTTAAAATTATGTTTTCTCAACTTTGAACAAAAGAGCATTCTTATATAATAATACCAGTATTTGAAGGCAGATACAAAATATCAATGTTGTTCATTCAATTTTATAAAGTACATTGTAGTACTCAGCTGATTTCAAGATTGAAATATTCATCTTATTGCATGCTGAATAAGAGAGAGAATAATTTTTTGTAAGATCTCTCATGATGCGATACTTACATGTATTTGAAGTAGACAGTTTATTCGTCTGCGAAAGCTGCAAAGGGCTGTGTTGGGTATTGCTCCTATAGTGTGTTGATATAAGCTAAAGCTTGTCACCTCTCGCTTTTATCTTCAACTGCTGGCTAGAAGAAATGCAAAATGAGATACCATATATGGTTTCTTTCGGCAAAAACAGCCTCTCCACAAGTCCTTTGCCACATTTTATTTTTGAAGCAGACGAACATTGGTCACTATTTGACCCCAGAATGACCTCTCAAGGGTTCACGAAAGGATGGGACCGGAGAGTCTTGGCCAGCAGCGCATCTACAGACTGTGATCACAACCTCGGTAAGTAAAGACTGCTATAGTGGTCCTCTAGACATAAACATGGGAGATGGACATGAGACCAATCACCTCATTAATTTTAACTATCAACGCTACTTTAGGAAAGTTATTGAGATAAACGAAATTCCTTAGAAGATTCATTGGGAAACAGATGTTATGATGGTAAATAGACAAAAGGACCTAATAAGACTTAAAGGAACGCAGGTCCCATCCATAACAACACCAAAAACAATACCAAGAAAGGATGTTGAAATGTAAGAATATTGTTTCAAGTTGGAAAAGAGGTGAATATATATAAGATGGTTCAATCTAGATTAACCTTTGTCATAATGAGTGAAATTCTTTGCCAAACTAACGATATCCTCAGAGACAACTAGCCAGCAATCTGAAGCTAAATGAACAGCAAAGAAGAGTAGCGTTTAGCGTTTATACTCAATTGGACATGTCGTCTGAGACAGATCTAGACTGAGTGAAATCTTGGTGGACGCTTTCTCCCTCGTTCTGTAAGAATGACTATATTAAGAGATATGACCAAATCAAAGAGATAAGTACACCTTCTTACAACAAAGAGAGGTACATGTATTTATAAACGCACAGAGAAAAATTTGTTAAATACCAAAACTACATGTTGGTAAGTAATATGCGAAGTATAAATGCAAAAGTTGGAGATCTAATTGAAGGCTTTGCACTTTAAAAGAGTGATGGAACGAAAGAGAGAAGGTACCGTAAATGAGAAAAGATGAGATTGGCCGAAATGTTGGTGCATGATAGATATGCTGTATGTGATATCAGCAAATGACAATTCAGATCACCATTTCATGATAACAAAAATAAGGCTGAAACTCTGCAAAAATGCAAAACCATGAGCAAATAACAAGAAGAATAAAGATGTCATAAAGACTGAAGATATTCCAGAGCAGAGGATTCTTATCTAAAATAAGTAATAGGTTTCAGCAACCTTCACTAGAGGGAACACATAATATGATGAAAATATTAAGTGGACTCTTGTGAAACGAGATTAGAAAAAAAACTTGCGATATAGGGAGTGATGGAGAAAAAGGATAAAGAAAAAGAAAAGAGGAAATAAATACGTACCCTTCTTAGAAAATCTGTACTATGTCGACAACCTCAAGCTTCACGTTCATCCGGAACACCTGGGGTCTTTAACAGAAAAAAAACGTGTTTCTGTGAAAGACTCAAGGTTTGCAGGATACCTTGAATTATATCCTGAAGACTTATACTGGATGAAAAATACAGTTTCCGCATGGCTGAAACTCTACTGAAACTCTGCGGAAACTTAAGGTTACTAATAGTTTCTGCAAAGTTTCAGTGCGGAAACTTCAAGTTTCATCAAGTTTCCGCAGTGCGGAAACCAAAGGTGTCCACGAATCCAAATAGTTTCCGCAACTGAAACTTGCTGAAACTTGAGGTATACGCAAGGTTTCAGTATGCATATATGGTTGATATACATATGGTGTACCATAGGTTTCCGCAACTGAAACTTGCTGAAACTTGAGGTTTCTGCAAGGTTTCAGTATGCCCATACGGTTTGAATACATTTGGTGTACCATAGGTTTCCGCAACTGAAACTTGAGGTTTCTGCAAGGTTTCAGTATGCGAATACTGTTGAAATACATATGGTGTACCATAGGTTTCCGCAACAGAAACTGTACTATAAATTATACAATTTAGCCCAGCTTTTCAACCAAAACTCATTTTCCCCCTGAATTTTCATATTGGAAAAAACAAAACACACTCACACTAGTTATCAAAGAATATTAAATGTTATTATCAACATTTACATACATTGGCTTGGCCATTTATTTTCTCTTGCATCATAAATATTTTTACATATAAGTCCGAGCTCTCATGTCACAACAGGAGGACAGAGAAAATGTCTGCATTTAATGATGTCTGATACATGAGAGATATAATCTTGCGAGAGGAACTTAAAACTGCAATCAATCAACTAAATCTGAAATCGGTATATGCAAGTCTAGTATCATCAAGGAAATGTAAAAGTACTTGGTATAATAAATGCATAAGTTCACATCATTAGTAGCCAATAAGCACCAAAGTGGATTTCTTTGTTAAATATTCAGTTTGTAGTCCATCATCAATCAACAGAAAAGTCCTTGAGTGGTCCACATTTTTGAAGACCCACTTGCACTTCAAGTTGGATTGACCTGCTCGTCAGTTACTTCAACCTATTGAAAATTTATAAAAATGTAGCTTAACAAAATCCCAATCTAAATAAAACAACATGTTAGATCCTCTTGCATACTCACTACACAACATCTAACAGCATCCATAGAAGGTCACGTCAAATGTCAAATACAGAACAACTCAGACTCTAGACTTATTCATTCCAATAAATTAAATACAATAATTTTTGCATTCGAGTATTTGATTGGTTATTAGAATTTAACGTCTGACGTGACACTTTACATGATGCCATTAGATTTTAGCCAATATGTGCGCAGATCTAACATTTAATTTTAATAAGATTGACAAACTGAAAGTTCCTAAAACTGTTCTAGCACAAGCCTTTGTTTGATTAATTTCAGATTTTCAGCATTTTTGATCAGAATGATTTAAAATAAAATCTAAAAATTTATCAAGTGTAAAATCTCATTAGTTTATTAAAGTTGCCTCTTTTAAACACTTGACAAGGGATAATGAAATAAACAAATTTGAATGTATTTAAATGTACTGAATATGTATGTATGGATTTGTTTCTGATAAGAATTTCAGAGTAAATCAAGGATTTTTTTCTTCATTTTACTTGTTCACCAAAATTTTTTTTGTACCCCTAACCTAGACCCTTAGACCATGATTCATGATATTTGAATAACAACTAGAGGCCCACAGACCTTATAGGTCACCTGAGTATCATGTAAAGCCTAGAAAAAAATATGTTTGTTCCCGACCGACCCTAATATATAGTGCCGACCCTAAATTTTTTTTTATGCTTTTGTCCCATGAAGTGCAAGATTTCACCCAGGGAATTACAGTCTCCAACTTTGCAAGCTTTTCAACATATTCAAGACAGAAAGAAGTTACCTTTCTTTTAACAATAAGTCACAGAAATGCTTGAAAACACCATTTCTTTTGTCATTAATGTTACTTCTATACACTTTTTGATTCAAGAAGCAAAAAAAAATATGTTTCAAAAAAAAATAATTACCTACCTATCTACCTATATTTTTTCAGCCTGAAAGGGGAAACTAATATATTTTTTTTTCTAGGCCTAACAACTTCCACTCAATTGAATTTTGTTCGTAATTTAAGGCCATAATAAAAATATTCCTAGATTCTAATCCCCGCCCGCCCCGATTTTAAACCCCCGCCTCGATTTTTTTTATTTCTGTTTTTCTTCGTCTTAATTCTGTTCGGGATCGGTATTCATCAGCCATTCTACTTTCGTTTTAAATCCCGCGAAAGTAGACATGATTTTGACAGCTGAAAAGATGATAATTGCTGTAATACATACGTATATATTTTAAACAAAGGTCATTGGTTGAAAAAGATTGGTAATGATGTGAATTAAGAGATAATTGAACCTTTACTATGACTTTTATTCGGGTATTGTA
>PRKT01002654.1:1675-14158 GCA_003671525.1 Saccostrea glomerata | reverse complement strand
TATAAAGTTATAAATATGATTATTTTGGAGTAAGACAAAGAAAATTGTCTATCATATAAAATTCAATTAATATAAAAGGTGACCTGAGGTCTCCGTATAGATATCGATGAATTTACTTTTGTGCCTTTAATGCCTGGAGAGTTCCTAGAATGTTTTATTACTACGCAAAATGACGAACTATTTGCGGGGGACCCCAGGTCCTAGTTCAGCGTACGTTTTATCCTTCTGCATCATACCATCCATCAATTTAATTCTGGTTGTAACAAACATTTTGATTGGCTGACACATTAGTTTACATGGGTTGCCTAAAACACAATGACTTGCGTCAATCTACCAGTCCCCTTGACGTTGGATTTAAATTTTATACAATTTGATATAATTTTTGAAGCGAAATTCTCTTTTCTTCTGATATTTAATGGTAGAAAATTAAATTTACATGTATAATGAATAAATTTACTAGCTTACTATTTATATAACATGTACGGTATTTTCCGGGTTGGAACAGTTGAAGCTTTCTTGTAAACCGCTTCTCGATTTATAAAGTTTAGACTGCCTCAACCAACTTCCCAAGGCTGTACCTTATAACCCGGAAAGATAATATATTCATTCCTTATAGCTGAAGACAATTCGTAAAAAGAATGTGTCCGCCATTTTCGATCGGATTCTCACTATATCTGAGAACCCCTATATAAAGCGGCAGACTTAGCCACTGTTTAGTGTAATCAGTCGTCACAGGTGTAGAAGGACGAGTGCTATACATCACTCAGTAGCGACTGTTAACTTTTTTCAAATGCTGGAAAGTAAGATACCAAAGAAACTTACAATAGGTCATAGGTCAGTGCAGTATACAAAGTTTAACACAGATACACGTAACTGCAATAAAATGTAAACAATTTAATGCAAGATAACCAGTACGAACACGGGTTGTCATTCCATGCCGATGCCCGAGACAATAAAGCCTTCAGGTGTAACGAATGCGAAGAGTATGCCCTGGTATTGATATCGTAGATACTTACATCGAAAATGACAAACGAGGGTTAATCCAAAAGTTCATGGATTTATTTCTGAAATTGTGATTTGATGAAATCAAACATAATTAGGAATTTTCATAATATAGATTCATTATGCAACAATACTGGAAAATTTCACCACGTTTCAAATACCAAATGGAGACTTCCACGTAACGTCAAGTTAGGTATATCACGTAACGTTATTGGAACATCTCACCACCATGTCCAGTTCGACTAAACTCATTCTACAGAATGCTGCCTTTTTTTCTCCAATTCTTCTTTCAAGAAAAGCCTGAGTATCCTCTCGCAATGAATTATCTTCATATTGCACCCATATTTCAAAAATACTCCCCATCTTTCCATATGATGTTTCATTTACAGTAGCGATGTCAAGCACAGTAACTCAGCGGTCAACGTTTATTAACGCTTACTTTGTCATGTTTGTCTACGATGAAAAACAGACCCTCCAAAAGGTGGTCACACCTTTAATCAACCTCCATGGAAGTACTAATTTTCTTAAAAGGCTCACGACACTGGAAAACCAGTTGCTTAATGCATATTTCTCCAATCTGTATCACTAAACACGGTTAAGTCAGAGTGTTCCCGAGATTTTCACAAAACTTAAAACTTGACCGAAATTTGACGTTGTCTAACAATTTAAAAATGAACAATAAATCATCAACTAATGATCTAAATATCAAGTTAAATCAGTAAAACTCTTCATATATAGGTTTATAAAGGGCCAAGCAATTGTAATAATGACATTAATTTATATAAACTTATATAGTTTTATATGCCAAATGGTGCAGTTTTTTTCTCGTTTCACCCATTAAGAATGAAAATGATAATGAAGGAGTAAATGTCTCCCCCGCATTTTAAAACATCTGTTTCTATGGTAACTGCCATTAGGCTACAAATCATATATATTTAGAATATTTTTTAAAATCAAAATAATTCAACAAGTGTCTATATTATCATTTATAATTTTTAAATACTAGTACTTTGATTCTGAAAAAAAAAGTTTGCATAGAAAGTTTATGAATTCAAGATTTTCTCTCTGCAGGTGGTATTTTAAAACATGGAGTTTATTAAACAATATAATTTTTTTTGTAGAACAAGTGTCAAGACCAAGGATCCCGGTAAATACCTGACGTTTATCAAAAACTCAATGGGGAATGCAGTAGTTCAGTATCTCGTCGCAGTTCAAGGTGATTTAATTTAGAATTATATTTTCATCCAATAAATATCTTATTCTTTATTTTAAATACAAATCACCATACTAAGTTGATCGGTACATGTACACCACTAAACATATCACCTTAACAAAGTTGTTCAACCAATGTTCATTTCAATTATAATTTAATTTATAATTTAACCAAACTCATTCCTACACTATACGATTATTTCTGCAGATTTAAATTTAAACAAGCAAATTCAAATAATTGTGGTCCCCCGCTTTCGGTGTCTTTGTGGGTGAAATATCATTTTTGTGAAATATCATTTTTATTACAAATTGTGTCTAATATGAACACCCTATCTTATGCACATATCAAATATGAAAGCCCTATCTCTTCTCAATATAAGGAAAAAGATGTGTTTGTGAAACACTGATGACCCCGTATGGCAACATAACAAAGATTTAACTTTTTAGCCGGGCTTATTGCTCAAAGAGCAATTGCCGGCTTATGTGATCCTGTTCAAGACAGGATGTTAACCCCATAGTCGCCATTTTAAAGTTACGTGTAAAAATATAGTTCTTACTCTCAACCGCTATTGAGATAATACAAACGCTAAATAAAGCAACAAAAATAAAACGAAGTTTTATCTAAATAAATAAACATATTTAGTTCCTTTGAAAACTTCAGTCTTAAGTCAAAGAACATAGTTCATTAGTGTAAGGGTTTTTGATAATCAGTGTTACATGTATCTTAGTTCTCTACACATACGAAGAAAAGCAGGAGAGGGAACCAGACTGGCCTGTTTGTTTATTTTCAGTTGCGGTACCAGATTAATTCTGATTCTGACAAAATCGGACCGTGGTATTAGGATCAAAACTGACTATCAGTGTCTTATCATTTATATTGATAGATTTAAAATGATTTTTTCATCAGAATTTTAAATCTGATATTTTTTTTTATCTGTTAAAACAATATAAACGTTTGATTCATTTAAGAAATTCATAATGATTCTACTCTGTAAATGAGCCCGACTCTCTGTACTTCTGAGTACTTTAATTGATCTTAAATGCAAATGAAATATATTATTACTCAAAGTAGGGTTTTCAAACAAGAAATACAATTGTGAAATACAAAATCCCAAGCACCACCTGTTCAAAAGTTATGGCCAAGGATAAATTTTTGAGAGGTAGGTGAAACTCTAAGGTGAGAGGATCTGAGTTGTTGATTTCTTAAGAAAGGTCACAAGTAATTCATATGTGAAGGATGAAAACCTGAACCCTAACCGTTCAATAGGTAAGGCCAAGGTAAAAGTTTTTGAAATGTAGGTCAATCTCCAAGGTCAATGGTCAAAGTTCTTGGTATCCAATGAAAGTCTTCTCACAAGGATTACATATGTGAAGTATGAGAGCCCTAGTCCTTACCGTTAAAAAGTTATGGTCAAGGTTAAAGTTTTTTCATAAGTACAGAAATCTCCAAGGTAAAGGTCAAAATTGTTGGTATCCAATGAAAGGCCTTGCCACAAAAAATACATATGTGAAATATGAAAGTCCTAGTTTTTACCATTCAAAAAATATGGTCAAGGTTAAAGTTTTTTTCATAAGTACGGAAATCTCCAAGGTCAAAGTCAAAAGGTCAAAGTTGTTGGTATCCAATGAAAGGTCTTGCCACAAAATATACATATGTGAAATATGAAAGTCCTAGTATCTACTGTTCAAAAGTTGTGACCAAGGTCAAAGTTTTTGAAAAGGAGGTCAAACTCCAAGGTCAAAGGGTCAAAGTTCTTGGTACCCAATTAAAGACCTTGCCACTAAGAGTACATATGTGAAAAAATATGAAAGCCCTAGTCGGTACTGTTTAAAAGTTATTGTCATGGTTAAAGTGTTTTATAAGTACGGAAATCTCCAAGATCAAGGTCAAAAGGTCAAGATTGGTGGTTTTTAATGAAAGGCCTTGCCACAAACAATACATAAGAGAAATTTGATAGTCCTAGTATCTACCATCCAAAAGATATGTCCAAAGTACAAGTATTGAATTTTTGTGTAAAAGTGGGTCAAACTCCAAGGTCAAGGTCAAAAGGTCAAATTTGGTGGTGCCCTAAGAAAGGTATTGTCACAAGAAATACGCATGTGAAATATGAAAGTCACAGCTCCACTAAATCAAAAGTTATAGACAAGGTTAAAGTTTTTGTGACGGGCGGACAGACTGACGGACAGACGAATGAGATTTTATGTCCCCTCGCTTTCGCGAAAGCGGGGGACAATTGAGATACAGTAATCATTGAACTCAATAAATGATACCCCACCTCCCATATGATTATAATACCAAAATCCATGTTATGCTTTGTGAGACCTGAAATAAGTGTCAGTTCAAAAAGGAGGTGCACAATGGCATTATAAAGAATCTGTGAAAGTATCATTAAATTTTATTCAGTAGTATAGGAAGAGATTTGGATAAATGATTGGTGCTTTTCAATGAAACATATATGGACAGAACGAACAGTATTCAAGATCGAAAGTCCATGTAACAATACAAAATAGGTGCATAGCAAACACGGACCTCCAAAACAGAGTGATGTCCAAGACACGATGTAGTTACGATATCGACACCTTACTTTTTTATAGTTTACTATAATATTTCTCTATCCTTGTGTGTTATTAGAATACTCTCTGTTTTAAGAAGTCTTCCTTACTGTCAATATCCAAGATATCGTGCCGATATCGAATCATGAATGTTCAAAGAATTATGGTTTCCATCTACAATACTAATATTGTATTAACATGTGTTACTTGAAAACTATCTTTTATAAAACTTTCCCTGTAGTGTCGATATCGTCGATATCGACGATGTCGCTTCGATATCGAATCATGTTTGCTCAGCACTTTGTTAATACCGTCCCTGTTACTTTGTATGTGTATTTATGTTTAATTACTTTACTTTTACGAAGATTGTACCTGCCATCGATATCGTCGAATCATGATTGTTAAAATATATTACTTCACCAACCTTCGCCCTAATACAAAATCTTAATTTTTTAAATATTCCATGACATTAAGTTCTGTTTCTTCATGCAACGCTTGTGCATATTTACTTTCTGATTAATTACGACCCTACTGTCGATATCGTCGATATCGACGTTATCGTATCGATATCGAATCATGATTGTTAAAACATATTTTATTAACAACTTTCACCCTCACCCAACATCTTTCTCTTAACATAATCCAAAACAATAACAACCACTTACCCTTTCCTTATCATAATTTAATGTCATATTCATGCTAATATTGAATGAATTGACATCACTTGTGACCTTGTAAAATTATGTTATACCTCATTGTGAAAATAAATTCTACAAATAGGATCGATATCGATACGATATCGTCATGGTATTGTCGATATCGACGACATCGACATAGCACAAGGTCTCATATATGGTACCAAGTATTTCAAATTAATAATGCTCATCATGATCGATATCGATACGATATCGACATAATATTGTCGATATCGACATCCAATTCGTTCTTCCAAAACAGCGGAGGTGGGATCCGTGCCATGGAGGAGTGCGCATCCCCTGCCGATCGGTCACACTCTCCGTGTGCTCTTTGTCATGATTGAGAAATAAAAGAAAAATCCGTCGTCAATTCAGTGTAAATAATGGACTAACAATTAGTATAAAAAACGTCAGTCAGCTCAATGATAAATTGTATTTGCTGACAAGGTCATTGTATCTCGAGACTGCTGATACTCTTGTTTCATCAACATGTTTGTCAATAATTTACCCCGTTTAAGAAATTGTTCACATGTAGACTCTACAAATTTACTGTGTCGGGAGCAACACAGTTAAACAGCTCATGGAGAACCCTGGTAGAGCATGCTCTTGCGTAAGGTCATTGTATCAACTATATAATGAATCTTATGGAGAGAACGAACAGTATTGAAGATCAAAAGTCCATAAAACAATACAAAACAGGAGCCCTTCAAAACATCTGAGGTGGGATCAGGTGCGATTGAGGAGTGAGCATCCCCTGCCGACCCACCGGTCACATCCGCCGTGTGCTCCTTGTCATGATCAGGAAATAACGGAAAAAAATCTGTCGTCAATTCAGTGTATAAATAATAGACTAAAAATTAGTATGAAAAACGCCAGTCAGCATTTGACTTAATGATAAATTGTATTTGCTGACAAGGTCATTGTATCGACAATAGGTATTTCGAAATGATGACTTTAATCAAGACTGCTGATATTCTTGTTTCATCAACTTGTTTGTCGATAATTTACCTCGTTTTAGAAATTGTTCATGCTAAGAGCATGCTCTTGCGTATCGAATCAATTGAGAAATATATACTCCGTCTGCAGGTGATGAAGGTATATTGTTGAATAAGCATATAAGGGTAGTTGACGATAGAAAGTTAAAGTCATGACGTTTATCATAGAGCTTGGTTGTTAGATTACCATTAACGTATTTTTTAGGTAAAATATCCAAGTATGAAACAAATGTGTCAGACACTGTGGTATCTTTTATCTCAAGCTCCCCAGGAAAATATCATATCGACATAGGAATGAAAATTACCTTTGTTAATTGAAAGTACATTGTCGATATATCTAAATGTCCAGTACAAAGTCACAGCAAGTGTTTTCTTCTTTTCACGCATAAGATTTTGCAAAAATCCTGCTTCATACGAATACAAAATTAGGTCTGCTAATAACGGAGCGCAATTGGTACCCATGGGGATTCCAATAGATTGTTGGAAAAAGTGGTGCCAAAACCCACATAGATATTGTCAATCAAAAACTCAAGCATCAACTTGTTTGCCAATAAACCTCGTTTTTGAAATACAATTTATCATTGAGTTAAATGCTGACTGACGTTTTTCATACTAATAATATTGGTCCGTTATTTATACACTGAATTGACGACGGATTTTTCCGTTATTTCCTGATCATGACAAGGAGCACACGGCGGTTGTGACCGGTCAGGAGAGCTCACTCCTCCATGGCACCTGATCCCACCTCTGATGTTTTTTTTGTGGTCCGTGTTGCTCTGCTCCTATTTTGTATTGTTTTTTTGTTGTTGACTTTTTTGATCTTGAATACTGTTCGTTATTTTCATATGTTTCATATACATGTAGGATCATATTATATGTCAATATAGTTCTTTGTATCTTGAAATTATAAAATAACATAACATCTTAAAGTAGTAATGTTATGCCGTTTCATTCATGTAATGTTGAACCTACCAAATGAAATGTGTTTTGTTGAATGTAGTTAAATTAGGTTTCACATTGATTTACGTAGAAACAAGTTGTATGAGGATAAATATGAAATACAACAACACAAAATTTAAGATGCTTTGTAACGGAGGATGTTTAATGACTATTTCCTTGTAGTACCTGAGGAACTCTCGAGTGATTCGGGGATTGCACTGATAGCTGTAGGATCTGTTTTCCTCGTGCTGAGTGCCCTCGCTATTGGGATGGCAGCGTTCTTATTTTACAAAACTAGAAAACAAAGTACGTAACAAACCTGTAATCTACAAAAGAAATTTTATGGTTTAGAAAGCAGAATCATTAATTTGGTAAGCTTGTGGTATGCTTTAAACCAATACTTATAAATCATTTTTTATACTCAGAGAAAGCTATAAGGACGCTAGTTCGAGAGAGACATGCATCGTAAGTTCTCAAACATTAAATTCACCGTCTTTTTTCTAAAAACTTACATAAATAGACACATTTTTCGCTATATTTATAATAAACAAAAATGGATTTCTTTTCATGCAAGGCTATATATTCCTCCTTCTATTGATGTTCTTTCTCCAACATCAATCGAGAACGATTATAGGGAACCAGACAGGGAGTTGAGAGAACCAGCTAGGGAAGTGAGAGAACCGGCAGGGGCGGTGAACCCTGATGAAGTAGAACTAGAAGTGCCACCGGAACCACCAGGAGGTAAGTCTTCTTTAGTAGAAATTGTAAGTCAATTAAAAATAAAACTGCTACTCCATCAATTTAAATAACACTGCTAGTTTCTCAGATGAAAAAGTCCATTTTAGCTCTACAGGACCTATTACACAAAATAAATAAATGTTATAAGTATACATCCAACTTATCCGGTGAAATAACAAATATCATACACATTATGCTACGAAAGTGCAGTGTGAAAATTCTCTTTTACTTTAATTGATTTGTATGAGAAAGAAAAACAGCTTCAAGAAATTGTTTAGAAAGGCCATATCTTAGAACAATGTGAAATAGATATCTTGACTATATAGTTCCTAATACTAAAATTAAATAATTTCAGGGTCAAAGGTCATAAAGCCACCAACAGAGTAAGTACATAATACAATAATTAAAATGCATGTTACTTAGTAACTGTTTTTAGCTCACCTCAACGAAGTTGGGGGAGCTTATGTAATACCCTCGGCGTCGATGTCGGCGTCCCAGGTTAAGTTTTTTGGAGCAGTTTTCTTTTTAAGTACTTCTATGTCCTATATTGATTATACATGCATGGAAGATGCTTCTAGTGTGTTTCACTGTACAAGTCAAAGTTTCAGATGCTGCAATTTCAGCAAAGGAATAACCAGGTTAATCTTTTTGGAGCAGGTTAACATTTTTGGTGCAGTTTTTGGTGCAGGTCTCATTTCCAAGTAACTATAAGCCCTTTGTTGACCAAACTTGCATGGATGATACATCTAAGGATGCATACTACCAGGCTTGTTTCGGATGCTGAATCTGACCTACATTTTCCGGTAGAGGAAACAGGTTAAAGTTTTTGGTGAAGGTCTCATTTCCAAGTAACTATAAGCCCTTTGTTGACCAAACTTGCATGGATGATACATCTAAGGATGCACACTACTAGGCTTTCTTCGGATGCTGAATCTGACCAACATTTTTGGGTTGAGTGAACAGGTTAAAGTTTTTGATGCAGGTCTCATTTCCAAGTAACTATGAACCCTATGTTGACCAAACTTGCATGGATGATACATTTAAGGATTAACACTACCAGGCATTCTTCGGATGCTGAATCTGACCTACATTTTTGGGTTGAGTGAACAGGTTAAAGTTTTTGGTGCAGGTCTCATTTCCAAGTAACTATGAGCCCTATGTGACCAAACTTGCATGGATGATACATCTAAGGATGCACACTACCAAGCTTGCTTCGGATGCTGAATCTGACCTACATTTTGTGAATGAGTGAAAAGGTTAATGTTTGATCAATGGTTTCATTTCCAAGTAACTATGAGCCCTATGTTGACCAAACTTGCATGGACGATACATCTTAGGATGCACACTTATTGACTTGCTTCGGATGCTGAATTTGACATACATTTTTCAGATAATGGACCAGGTAAAAGTTATGGATGCAGGTCTACTACCAAAAAACTAGAAGGCTTATATCACATTGTATAAACCAAACTTGCACAAATGATGCATCAAGGGATGAAAACTCTCAAATTTGCTTCAGATACTGGATTTTAATTACATTTTCATGAAAAAGAACTAGTTTGAAGTTTTTTTATAGGTCTATTCCAAAGTATCAGATCAAAATTGCATAGATATTTTCATTTTGGGATGTACACTTTTTGTTGGGTAATTGTGTGACTTTGCCTTACTTAAAGAGAACATTCATAGAGGTGAGCTCTGTAATCTCTGATTACCTATGTTTATACCTTTTCTTAAAACCCTTTTTTTCTATCGCAAAGAATGGGTGGACTTAACGCCCTATTTTGGATCTTTTTGCGACTACTCTAACAAGTTGAAAATAAAGTGAATCCAACATATATTACAAGCAATAGAAAGAGCAACGTATACATGATTTTCAGAATCGATCACTATTAATTATCTTCATATTTTCATTACGTATATATACAGACGCTAGAGGAAATTCGAGCATTAATTCCGACATGCACTAATTTCTGTACAACATCGTGCGGATTGTAGCCATAGTACAAAATTAAATCGTCGGACTTCCAATTACGGCAAATAGAGCCGGTTTCTGTGGACGCGGTCTTTTTTTTTTTACAGATTACGTAGACGATATAACACTTACAAGTAACAATCAGCAGTGAAGATAGACAAGAAATATTTATGTTCCCCAAACGAAGTTGGGGAACATATTGTTTTTACTCTGTTTCTTATTATTATTATTATTAAGGTCTTCCGTCTTCACGGAAGACCTTATAGTGATTCTATTGTTTCTTATTAATTAAGGTCTTCCGTCTTCACGGAAGACCTTATAGTGATTCTACTGTTTCTTATTATTATTATTATTATTCTTATTTTTTAGACAAATTTTGTGCACGCGATATCTCGAGAACTATTCATTGGTTTTTGATCAAACTTTCAGGGATGATGCACTCTTATATGCCATTGATAATTTTAGAAGAATTTTGGAACAACTCGCTTTTGGTGCCAAGTTATGGCCATTTTTCTGATTTTAAAATGAAATTTTGTCAGTTCGAGATCTAAAGAACTACTAAAGATATGAACTGGAGACTTGTTGGAGAACATAGGGCATGACTTTTAAATATGCGGAGTGTCCTTTACGTGTGTCGTCAGTACTTCCGGTCGCTACCGGAAGCGAATTAAAAAAATCAAGATTTTCAACTTTTTTGTTTTTCATTATTTTTCTTCGATTTTTACAGGGTTAATAGAGACTCTTTACAGAATGCGAAATCTGTAATTTGTTTTAGAATTGAGAAAGCCAATCTCGAGATATTTGCATTTGAAAATTTGAAGCGGCGTTCCCGATGGCCTAATGGTTAGCGCGTTGGATTTTCACGCGGGCGACCCGGGTTCGATCCCCCGTGTGACCGATATTTTTTTTTATGACTTTCCCAGCAAGATTTTTCGTTTTTTATTTCAGAATCGAACGGAATACCTCTCGTTGCTCGCAACGAGATCGTTTCTAGTTATTATTATTAAGGTCTTCCGACTTCAGCGGAAGACCTTCTTATTATTCTGTTGTTTCTTTTCCACTATTATTCTTCTTACCGATTTTGTGCAGACGATTTCTCAAAAACGCCTTGATGGATTTTCATGAAACTTTCAGCAATGATGTAAAATTAATTGAACTGGTGTCATTTTTTCTCGTTTGGATAACGTCACTTCCGGTCGCGAGTTACGACCGATTTTCAGTTTTTTAAATGAAATTTTGTCCGGACGTTTTCTTAGAGATTATTGAATATAAATTCATGAAACTTTCAGGGATGGTATATCTTGACCTTTAGATGTGCGTAGCGTGTTTTATTTTTTTCCTTTGACACTTCCGTTGTAAACCGGAAGTAGTTTTAATATAACGATTTTTTTCATTTTTTCATTTTCTGATGAATGTAATTGTTCATTATAAAGATTTAAAGAATGCGTCGAGTCCTAATATTTCCACCGGAAGTATGGTTCGTTCAAACCGGAAGTTATCTAAAAATGAGAATTTTCCATTGAAACTTTCAGGGATGATAACTACATGCTTAATATAGAGTTGAAAGTCGTTTTGAGCACATCCGGTGGCACCGGAAGTGAATAAGATGAACCGGAAGTTGATTGTAATTGGAAGATCCAACATTTTTTAATGTTTCTAAACATTTTTTGAATTATTCTTGGGCCTTTTTGACATCTGAAGTTTTTTTCATATCCTATCAATAGAATTATTCCAACAAAGGTCTTACTCCATCAGAAATCGGACGGAAAACCTACTCGTTGCTCGCAACGAGATCGCATCTAGTTATTATTATTATTATTATTCTTTTTTTTGACAAAATTTTGTGCAGGCGATTTCTCGAAAACTATTCAGCGGTTTTTAATGAAACTTTCACAAAATATGTGTCATTATATGAATTTGTTACTTCCGAAGAGAAATTTGGAAAATTCACTTCTGGTGCCAAGTTATGGACAATTTCCTGATTTTAAAATGCAATTTTGTCGCCCCTTTTTATCGAAAATGGCTAAAGATATGAACTGGAGACTTATTGGAGACGATAGTTTGTCTCTTTGTGGTTTGCGGAATCACCTTCTCGTGCGTCGT
This sequence comes from Saccostrea glomerata, assembly GCA_003671525.1. NCBI lineage: Eukaryota > Metazoa > Mollusca > Bivalvia > Ostreida > Ostreidae > Saccostrea > Saccostrea glomerata. Next base: position 1,949 of record PRKT01002654.1, on the reverse strand, counting down.
CAGTACTTCCGGTTGTTACGAGATGCAAATTTAAAAAAGTCGTATTTTCTAACTTTTTTGTTTTTAAGTATTTTTCATTTATTTTTGATATGTTAATAGAAGTCCTCCTTATAATGCTTACTATATAATTTGTTCGAAAGTTGATAAATCTAAACTCTAGATATAAGCATTCAAAAAGCTGAAGCGGGTCCAAAATGGCGGCTGTCTCTGACAACGCCGACATTTCGTAAAAGCGGCTAACGGAGGCAGCCGAGCGTTTGCTTGAACGAAAGTA
>PRKT01002651.1:0-15811 GCA_003671525.1 Saccostrea glomerata | reverse complement strand
TAACACCTTTCAGAGACAATGGGCATCTTACTGAAGTCCAAACACGTTATAATTACACACACAGCAGCATTCGTAGTACAGTTGAACGTGCATTTGGTTTACTAAAAGGGCGATTTACCAGATTAAAGCACCTTGACCAAAACGATACAAAATTAATGGTAAAAACTATAGTGACAGGGTGTATACTGCACAATATCTGCATCTTAAACAATGATGATTTCCAGGATATGATGACAGATGACCAATTAAGTTCCCCAAGTCTTGCCCAATGCAGGTATATATGACCAGGAATTGATGAAAAGACTTCAAATTGCAAGAAGATTGTGTTAATTATTCCTTGTGAATAAAAAAAAACTAGTTCAGCCTTATTTTTTTAATAACAAAATAAAGGAGAAAACACTCTTCCTGAGTCAAAAAATATAATTATAAAATAATGTACTTCTGCAAAAAATTGAATAAATTGATTCATGGAACAGAAATAAACAAATGTTATGGAGACATAGAATAAAAAATAAAAAAGTATAATCTCTTCCTGAGTTAAATACACAGAATTTCTGGGTCTTTCAATTATGAAAATTAATAATGACAGCTCACCACATAATTGCCATTATACTTGCCTGAGTAATATTAAATTACAACTTAAACCTCATATCGAGAGAACCTCTTCCAACAAAAATATTACAGTACTCTGTTTTTTAAAATGACTGTTCACAATAACACCTAGCCAACACTTAATGAGGAAAATTCTCACAAAAAAGACTGTCCTTTAGGCCACAAAGCTCTGTACTCTGATCGTCTGTACCGCAAAAGACTTGACGGAACCATTTCTAGATTATTCAAATTAAAGTTCACTCCTCCAACTAACTGATCGGCCAATTCTGCAAAAACATGTTTATCTACAACATTTTCTAAATTGCACTGAACGTCACAGTATTTGAGTGTTTTAATTTGTTCAAGAATGCATTTAAGTCGTCCAAGTGTGACCTCGTCACATGTCACAAACTGCAGTGCTGATAATTTCACACCTGATAGAGCTTCGGCAAATGCTGAAAGCGAGGAGTTTTCGAAAGAAAAATTTTTAAGGACAAGAATTTCTTAATTCTTGAATTCAAAATCAATAAAAAGCTCAATGACAGGTATAAGAGCTATCTCCTGACAATTGTTAAGTGCGGTAATGGTCAATTTCTTTAAAGAATCAGGGGCAGTAAGCATATACGAGATGCCCAATATTTTTTAAACATTTTTATACCAGTGCTATCATTAAGTTATTATTTTTCATATAACAAGATGTCCAGTTTGATGTAGATAGCAATAAAATTTTCAACATTTGATTTGTAGTTGAGTTATCACTATGTGAAGTTGTGTGATTTTTCCGGAATTGAGAAATTTCCATCTAATTCTCACATTCCAAACAAGATTTAGATATGGTCGCACGCAAACAACACAGTAAAAATTTAACAGATTGTCTAAAATGGCACAATAAATTATTTCCCAAAATATCATTCTGTTGTTTGCATGCGGCCACCATGAAATATATATAAAACGATGTTTTTCGAGGCGCTATTTTGATCGCTTCCGGTTTCGGTTTATATATTCAGACGTAAACAAAGTTGGATGAGTCAAAAACAGACAATGTGACAGTGGATTTATCGAAATTCTAACCATTTAGCAGGTAGGGATGAATTAAAAATCAGAGTAATTTTCATTTTGCATGCACCATTTACATGTATTGTTCAAAATTAAATCCTCTCCCAAACATAATTGATAATGTAACGTGTTGAGGGGTCGTACCTGGTTGATTCCAGGATCTCGGAAAAGATGATATTTACAATAAATAATTTTCCTCTTAAAAATGATTAGATAAAATGATTGGCATGCAAATATATACAAATAGGGCCCTTCCCTTACTTAGGGGAAAAATCACACTTGACTGCCGGCCTTATATTTACAAAATCACTGGTTCGCCCAATAGCACCGGACTGACACCAATATTGCCTTATTCAGGCTCGTAGTGTCAGTCACGGCGCTAAGTCCAATCCCCTAGTGGTGAACCTCTGACAGCAGAAGATACTGAATTGTCCTTATTCAGGACGTACAGTCATCCACTGCTATCAGAGACTTACACTATCTTAAAAGCTTACCAGGTAAGCCTCAGAGGGTTGACTTCACTTTATGGTCGGCCTCTAGATGGTTAGTCACACAATACTAACTTCTTTATTGTGACAAGCCTCCATCGTCAGGCAATCCATCTAGTATTGATAAAATATTGTGGTAAGCCTCAGTAGTACTAGGCCACCCACCCGACTAACCATATCGCCGAAATCTGCCTGTTCTTCCCTCTGGCAATCGGACTAAAAGGAACCCTGCAGCTTAGCTGCGCTTGCTTATATACCTTGGTTTAAGGTCACATGATCAGCTCCAGCCAATCACAGATCTCAAGGCCCGACTTGCATAATTGGAATACTCAATACACAAACCCATCAATTGTTACAATAAAAGATTTGACATGACAGACTCCGCTAACTCCGTGAACTCTGGGGACGGTAGATCTAATCATGTCAAACAGTTGTAAATCGAAAATGTGTATCTAAGATATAAATACACTACCTGTCTATGTTGGTGTTTATAAAATGCTAACATATATTTTCTGTCCGAGTAAAAATACACCGAGTCTAGCGTTTGTGTATTCAAGGGACCTCACTCTGGTACCTGTACAAATGTATGGTGTGCTATAACAGTCAAAAATCAAAAAAAAAAAAATATTGGTACGATTTTTTTTTTGGTTTGTTCTCTGTTTTGTTTGTTTGTTTGTTGTGGGTTTTTTTTGTTGGAAAAATAGATGAAAAAAGTTAGTTTCTTTAAAATTAGCTAACATCACTAAATCTCTAATAGATAGTTTTCATATGACCTAAATTTAGCAAAAGTTAGCTCCCTTTGGTCGACATACTGGAGGTCCAAATGCTCATATTCCTTCATTGTTCAACCAATTTTAAATTTTTATAGTTGCGATTTTGAATTAGGAATCATTATTTTTGTGAAGTATATAAATTTTTGGAAGCCTCCTTTATTAAGAAAAAATTATTTAATAAAGATTTTCCTCAAAATATTTCTGCTATATTTTTTAAACTTGGTAAGACAAAGAGGAAAACTCATCGAGTCGACCTCCAATAATGTGACCAACGGGAGGTAACTTTTGCTAAATTTGGGTCCATCGAAAACTATCTATTAATGTTCTTTGCAGAATAAATAATATGAATTCTTTCTATTTTTCTTGTGGGGACAATGTATTTTTTGTGTTTTTTAAACCAATTAATTAAAATATTATTAATATAAAATTAACCTTTTGTAAACTTGTAATAAAAAATAATTAGATTACCTTGGAATATTATAATAATTTAAATTACCATTCAAATAAAAAAAAATGTGTGTCATTACAAGTTTAATCTTTTTTTGTTTTAATTTAAAGTACCCAATAATGGCTTTGCCTCTGATTTTTATTCATTAAACTCGGATAGGTAAATCAATAAAACTGCTATTTAAATTGATTGCATGAATGAAATATTATATATTATACATTGTAACAATAACCTTCATTTATTAGTTACTTGTTAATATTGGTTACAAAGAATCCATGCATTATACATTGATATATGAATAGATTAGTTATTGCTTAAGTTTTATTTGTAATATTGGTATTTTTTTTCTTACTAAGATCTTAATGACATTGAATATGATAATTTTTATGTTACTCAAAAAATATTTTTTTCAAAATCAATTGCTTGTTTCTTTCTTTTTACATTAATAAATTGTTTCCTTCTTTCATATATAAAGAAAATCTTATGCAAATGTATATACACTGTACAAGTAAACCCCCACCTTCCATAATTAAAGACAAAATGTGCATACATAATATATATGTAGCATTTTAATTTTAATATTTATATTTTTATTGTAGTATGCCTGGAGATGGTCCAAAATAATATCCTGTTACTGGTTGGTATTGTAAGTGACGTGATGGGGCCAGAGTTGTTGAGCCATGTGGGGTATTGTGGTTTCTTGGCTACAAAAGACACATAAACTTTGCATTTCGTCCTACATGTACTACAAGACTTGGCTGACTACCTTGAGGATGCAGATGTGTTTCCTGCAGTAATGGATTGCTCATCAGAAAATGAAATGAGTGCAACGGAAAAGTGACATGAATCGCGACATTAGTTTATTGAGATTGAACATTCTGCAGGTTATGATATCCACTGCATCAGACTCCCATTTTTGTTTTCAACAATATGCATCACAAAATGTTTCTCAGATAATAGTAACTACAGTGGATATGTGAAGCTTCCAGATACCTGAATCACCAGTTAACAATTAAAAAATCCCGTTCTGATGAAAAATCGTCCAGATACTGAAGCATCCGGGATATCTGAAGGTCCACTGTACATGTATTAAAGTTAATGTGCAATGTGTTGATTCGCATATTGAACTTAAGCTTGTCAATTTAACATGACTATATACAAGTACTTGTTATTTTTTGTAGTACAATGTAATTACAAAACCTTTTCAGACAAACATGTACTAGAATAACTAATTCATTGATGCTTGATTCATTTTTAGCTCACCTGAGCCGAAGGCTCAAGTGAGCTTTTCTGATCACATTTTGTCCATTGTCCGTCCGTCTGTCCGTCCGTCCGTCTGTAAACTTTTCACATTTTCGACTTCTTCACAAGAACCAATAGGCCAATTTTAACCAAACTTAATACAAAGCATCCATGGATGAAGGAGAGTTTAAATTGTTAAAATGAAGGGCCAAGTTTTCTTACAAGGGGAGATAATCAAGAAAAGACAAAAATAGGGTAGAGTCACTAAAAAATCTTCTTCTCAAGAACCACTGGGCCAGGAAAGCTGAAACTTATGTGGAAGCATCCTTTGGTAGTGTAGATATTAAATTCTTAAAATCATGATAGCTGGGGGTAGGGCAGGGCCACAAGAGAAAATTCCAAGTTTTACATAGAAATATGTAGAACAAATCTTTAAAAATCTTCTTCTCAAGAACCACTGGGCTGGGAAAGCTGAAACTTATATGGAAGCATCCTGGGGTAGTGTAGATTCTAAAGTTCTAAAAGGGAAGGGGGTAGTGGGGCATGATAGGTATAGCAAGAGGGGGAATCTGGTAAAAAACTGCATCACCCAAGTTACTCAGGTGAGCGTTGTGGCCCATGGGCTTCTTGTTATGACATTGTGAGGATGAGGATGATAAACATTATCTTATTAGGAGTAAATGCAGTGTATAAGACATGAGTGGTGTGAAATTTAACTTCTATGATCTTTTTCGTAATAGTATAGGTGGGTGATGGCAGTTCTGGAATTTGTTTATGCAAACTGAAATCCCTTATTGTTGTTTTTGTCAAGTTTAATGAATTGTTATAAAAAAAATCTTAGTTAATTACATCACTGTGTGCATGCAATGTACTTTTTGTTAAATACATATAACAGTACTTATCTTTGAAAAATTAACATTTTTCTGTGAATTCAAAATAATATAAAGGGTTTTTTCTCATTTATAGTTTTTGATAGAATTAATAGGATTTTATTTTAAATATTTTTACCATAAAGTACATATTGTAAGTGGAATCCATTTAAAGACATGTTAAGTTCCCAGGTATCTCTGATTTTGAACATAAAAACAACTGTTTTGCATAAAAAAAATTTACCACTTTTAGCTGAAAATAGTTTCTATTCACATGTTTATGATCATTTTTATTGTATTTGTATTAAAAATCCATCATTTATTTCTTATGATTAAATTTACAGAAAAAAAAAATTATTAAAAATTTCCAGAAATCAGTGAAAATTGTGTTATTTTTGTAATGACCCAAAAATGTCGTAAAAATGGCTTTTTCATCAAAATATGTCTGAAAAGATGTGATTCAATCATAATTCTTTTAATATTTATAACAATTTGTCAATTATGGTTGGGGCATATTTAGGGTCTTAATGCCCCTGATTCTTTGGCATAAATTTAATGCCACAGTGCACATATAAAGCATCAACATGGACAACAAAATCTGTTCTCTTGAAATAAACATAATTTCTAAAGTCTTTGCAAACTTCATGTAAATCTACTTTTTGAACATGCATGAAAATTTTGTCCAGAATATGAGGTGGCAATTTGGAAAGGTAATCTGAAATGTAAGGACTCTATATAGACCGATAATTTTTTTTTATAATCTAAGAAAATTATACAGCGTAAAGCTTAAAGGGGGTATTTTGAATATAACATCCACTTTTAATGGAGTATGCCTTTTTCTCTGGAAAAAATCTTCAAAGACAATGAGGTAAAGAAAAATTGTGTTTGCTTACTCAAATATGGAAAATACATGTACGTAAATGAAGTTTTCAACTACTTAATCTTGGTCTAATATAATTTTCAGAATGCTTGGATATATTTTAAATTCAGACTGAAATTAGGTTGCAGTGTAGAGAGGGTCCTTCAGATACTTATTACTCAATTAACTATTTTTGTTTTTCATTATATCCAAAAATTCCCTGAACAGATTTTTCTTTTCTTGAGCACGTTGATCACGTTTTCTTTCCCGTTCCTTATATTCCTCTTTTCTCTGCTTTTCCATTTCCTTTAAGTACTCAAGCAACCTGATACCTGAATTACTCTCACTATTTATCTTCCTGTTTTCTCGCCTTCTTATTGCTGTGGTAGATTTACTCAAGGGGGTTTCAGTATTTTCAGCATTCACGTTTTTTCCTTTGTCGCTGATATCTGCTGTATCTGTACTAGCAGTGGAACTTTCCTCATCTGTTTGTGAAGAAGTTATCATGTTTTTGTCTACTTTTGTGCTGAATTTGGTTTCCTTCTGTTTTGAAGATTCTGAAGTAAAAGGAGGGTTGATATCATGGCGTTTTGCTATAATGTTATCGATTTTTTCGAAGTACTGAAATGTCTTCCTCTTCTGGCCAGTTCGCTTCTTATTCAAAGACAGATCTTTGTGTGATGCGATTAGGCTTCGCCATTTCCCTTCAACTTTGCTTTGTACAGATTTGTATCCTGCTTCATTAGATTCTGCAGTTATCTTCTTCCAAATATCTTTTTTTGTTCCGTGGATTTTCTAGTTCTTCTTCGTGTTCCTCATATAAGCTTATTAAAAGCTCTGTGGCATCTCTGGTCCATGCAACAGGCTGATTGTCAACTGTGTTTTCCTCCAGATCACCTATTATTGAAAAAATTATGGAAAATTATATTCATGTTCTGAGCCCCACCATCTTTTTCCAGAAGAAATCCAACTGACCAAAATCACATTTTAAGATTGTATTAAACCTTCCAAACAAAAGAATTGTATGTATTTTTATTAGTATTATACTCATGAAATAACCAATCACAAAACCAATATTTTTTCAAAGCTACACCTGCCAACGCAACAAGATTGGATAGTGTTTATGTACACTTCTCAAGTTCTCACCATGCAGTCAAAGGTCATAAAAGCTATTAAACAGTATAATAACTATTGTATTCGATTAAGTCAATTTTTCATTTCATTTCTTAAAATACACAAGTAGATGTACATGTTTATCTTGCCCAATTAATATAATGGTTTAGCACATTCATGAATAACATCTTACTGTTTGAAGCCTCATCTTCAAATTCCAAATTATCCACGCTAGTACAGGCAAGAGTTTTTTCTTCAATGCATGCAGGCTGTTGTGCAGCTTCTGCCACTCCGGACTCTTCCACATTTTTCCGAATTTGTTGGAGTAATTCTTCATCTATAATCATATAATGTTAAATAATATTTGTTTGATGTACTTTTTTTGGATTAGGCCTAACAAAAAATAAAAGCTGAAAGTAGCTTGCTGTGAGAACTTCATGATTTAATTCCTAAAATTAAATTACTCATGTAGATTTTAATTATATTTTTTTCAGAAAGAAAAACTCACCTCCATTTTCTAACCTCCTTATTGTGGGGGCATCCAAAACTTGTATTATTTCTAGCCCATCCAGATACTTTAGATGTATTTGATTCCAGTACCTACATAATGTTAGAAATGTTAAGTTTTAAAATATTTCCCAGAAACAGAATCGAACGCTTAAAAACTATTTGTATATCCCAAATAAAACCGTGCCTTCTGTGCAGGATATTGTAGCCGACTGTGTGACATATATAAATGAGTACCGTAGAACCTGGGCTATGTGTATACTGCTTATAAAGTCTCAGTTTATTGTAAAATGATATATCTCTAACACTAGGTAAGGTTTATTAAAAATTAAAATGATTGCAATCGCAAAAATCAGGGAAAAACAAGCAGATTGTGTACTCACGACTTTTTCTCCGCCATGTTCAACTTGTCACGTGGTATTACTAATCGCGGTGTTATCTGTGATGAGTTTCGTACTCAACATTTTTTTTGTTGCTAATCAGGAAAGTCCAGTCGAATGTAAAAAGATGTCATCAACTTTTTGTTTCTTCACGAAATCAACCAGTCGAACACGCCAAGTGTGTTTACTATCGAGCTTTTATGGAATTTATTTCTTTTTTGTGATGCATATTTCAATAAATGGAATTCAGGGTGTATACCACTTGACTTGTGTACATCTTCGAACCGATGCGGTAACCTTATTTCCAGGTATGGGTACGTTTACGGCGTTCGGGGCGTTTTCTCGATATGCATCAATTGCAAAGGACCTGCAAATCAAAGACATTGGTTGTTTTGTTCCATTCAAATGATAATAATTTCAAATTTGTTGTCAGATTTGATTGCTTTTTATTTCAAGTTTATTTTGCATTAATTGACGCACTGTAAAATTGCTTATTCGTGCTTCTAAATTTCTCTTCCAAACTTGCACTTTTTTTTTCGTTTGATTCAAATCAATAATCATTCAGAAAAATGATTATTATGTTGTTTATTTTGATTTTGAAATGTCTTGATCACCTCATGTGTTCTCATATGCTTTACCATCGGAGATGTGCACAAGTCGATACCCAAGCCCAAAAATCATTCAAGTGTAACGAGCGCATTGGGGTATATATCGTTACTATGAGACAAGGTATCAGAAAGAAATATGGCGGAATACCACTCGGAGTTCCTCGGATGACTCGTACCTCGCACATAACCTCGGACGTCTACGGTGATCTACCATCTTGCTGATTCAGTCATGTGATCTTATTTGAATTTCTTTCAAATGTCATTCATTTGAAATCGGAGTTATTTTATGGCACCGTCAACAGTTTATTCTTGCTTTCAAAGCCTACTAACATGAGGATGTAATCAAAGCCTGTTTTCTAGATTTTTTTAGTTAAAATCATAATTTTTTTATGCAGTATTTTTTTTAATTAAGAGTTTATTTTTAATTTCACACAAATTTCATAAATACAAACAAAGGTTTAAGTAAATAAATGTACAAGACAGTTTGAAATTAAAGCAAAAAAGGAGGTAATTGAAAACTAGTGTAAAAGTTTATGGAGAGAGAGAGAGAGAGAGAGAGAGAGGGGGGGGGAGTGAACGAGAGAGAGAGAGAGAGAGAGAGAGAGAGAGATATGAGGGGGCACAAACTTTAAATGATAATTTACGGTAAGAAAACTATCTCCTGCCAGTGGCTTTCATATTCATCATATTCATCATATTTACAATTTTTTAACAAAAGAAATTTTCTGTTCAGTATTGGTTTAATATGTAAATTATTGTGAAACTATTTTAGTAAAATAAATTTTTTCAACATAAATCATGAGATAATATTTAAGTATTTGTATGTACAAGGTTTTCCTCTTGGCTAGATAAGGACACAAGGTTTCTCCAAGTAGCAGAGTGAAGGTAAACTTTCCCACACCACAACCATTTGTATACAACAATACACACGGAAAAAAGTATTGCAAAACCACCATTTTTCTCTTAGCCAGAGTATGATTAATTGCAATATCAAATATGACTTTATGTATTCCTCATAATACCAGAAAATTAAATTTATACTGTTTTAGCATTTTAAACAACAATAAAACTTATCAATGCATTTAAAAGTTGCTAGTTTAATCCCATACAGCTGGTTATAAACAAATCACTGTTCTCGATGAACTTGTCAATCATGACGTCATTTTGGTAAAAATGACATATTTCATGTGCTGTGAGAGGCAGATTTAGCAAAGATGTGTTTTATTATAAATTAGAATATTATTTACAGGTTTTAAATAGGCTTTTAATACCAATGTATAACCTTTGTTCAGGGCGTTTATTCACTAACTATGGAGAGAATGTATTTAAATAATTTTGTCGTGTTTTTATGATCAGGTTAGGTATATTTTACATCGAGGTGCCTCGTTAAATCCTTCTATCGCATAGGCATACACTAAATAAATCTTAATCATTTTTTGATTATAAAAAAGGATATGTTCCTTAACTTGAAAAGTGCTGAAGCTTTCTTTAAATCGAGAGTGTGAATATATAAGGACAAAAAATATTTGGTAAAAGTTAATTATATTTCGACATTGGCCTTGAAATTTACTTGAAATTTTAACTATTAAAACCGGAATTCCTATCAAGAGAAGGATATGGAGATAACGAACAGTATTCAATCTCAACGTCCACTAAACAATATACAAAATAAGAGCAGAGCAAACACGGACCACTGAAACATCAGAGGTGGGATCAGGTGCCATGGAGGAGTGAGCATCCCCTGCCGACCGGTCACACCCGCCGTGTGCTCGTTGTCATGATCAGGAAATAACGGAAAAAATCCGTCGTCAATTCAGTGTATAAATAATGGACTAACAATTGGTATGAAAAACGTCAGTCAGCATATGACTCAATGATAAATTGTATTTGCTGACAAGGTCATTGTATCGACCATAGAAAAATCAGCAGCACTTTCCAGAAAGTACAAAACATACAGAAGCAATTCATAGTTTGAATTTTTCAATTTCAAATAGGGTATACCCTTGTGATTTTGAAATTTGTAAATGACCTACATTCAGTACACGTACTATGCAGTTTTCACGTGACTTTCCATCGATGGGACCAAACTTCATACAGTACAGAGGAGGTTATACTATGCTATTTCAATACGTATTTAAGTTCTGTAATAATAAGCTGAATAAAAATATATTTAGTATTAAAAACAATTCCCGTTTTTGCACTTCTATTTTTCTTTTATTTCTCATAGTCAGCCTTAACAGTGCTGCGAATCAAGCTATATGATAAACGTGATGACTTTAACTTTTCTATCGTCAACTTCCATTACTTATGCTGCAACATACCGTCATCACCTGCATACGGAGTATATATATCTCAGTTGATTCGATACACAAGAACATGCTCTACATATGTATAAATTCTAAAACGAGGTAAATTATTGACAAGCAAGTTGATGAAACAAGACAATCAGCAGTCTCTTTTAATGTCATCATTTTGTAAGTTCTATTGCAGATACAATGGCTTTGTCAGCAAATACAAATTATCATTGAGTCAACTAACTGAAGTTTTTCATACTTATTGTTTATCCATTATTTAAAAACTGACTTGACGACAGATTTTCCAGTTATTTTCCGATCATTACAAGGAAAACACGGCGGGTGTGACGCGTCTGCACGGAAAGCCCATTCCTCCATGGCACCTTACCCTACCTCTGATATTTCGAAGGTCCGTGTTTACTCTGCTCCTATTTTGTATTCTTTTATGGACTTTTGATCTTGAATGATGTTCGTTATCTCCATATGTTTCATTCAATTGTTGGAAAATTGTTACATGATACACAGGTGACTTATAAGGCCCATTGACATCTAGTACGTTGTGGTGCGTTGTGCGTTAACATGTGAACATTATCAGCTTCCTCTCTGCAACTGCTTCACCAATTGTGACATGAAACATCTTCAGATAAAAGAAAACAGAATTAGTGAAGTTCATGGACCTTGTCCCCTCTTTCTTCACGGGGCTTAAGGGGTGGGTCAAAATGTTAATATTATTTTAATAAGCATTGGGTCCTCTATCAAAATTTTGAAATTCATGGCCCCAGAATCAGGAGTTCTAGTGCTAGGGTGGGCCTATATATATATAGAAAATACAGTGAAAATGCATTATTTCTGAAAGTCTTCTTCTCTTCGATTGGTAATTAAACAAGAAACTTAATGTATACATGATGTAGCAATAATAAGGACCTGGGTGCATCTTACAAAATTGTGAATTTTATGGCCCCAAGGTCAGGGGTTCTGGTGCTAGGGCAGGACTCTATTGATTATATTGTGAAATGCATCAATTCTTTGAAAATCCTCTCTTCTCCGTGGTATTAACCAAAATAATTACATAATTATGAGAAAGGGTGCGTCTTCTAAAACTGTGAATTCCATAGCCCCCGGGTCGGGTTCTGGTGTTAGGACGGGGCTTTATAAATTATATTGTGAAAATGAATAAATTCTTTAAAAATCTCCTCCTCTGTTCCTGGGTATTAAGCAGATGAACTACCTAAAACATGTATATGGTTATGATGAGCAAGGGTGTTTCTTCCGGAATTTTGAAATTCTAGGTCCCTGGGTCAGGGATACCATAGAGGGGGCACTAATCATATACTGAAATTGAATTCATGCTTTGAAATCTGCTCCTTGGTGTTAATAAAACATTAATTATGAGCAAGATTGCTTCTTTCAAAATTGTGGAAGAGGGTGACATTCCTATTCTTATGCATTTTATGCAATTTGTTTGATGTTTACGTCTTATTTTGTTGACATTTGTTAGATAAAATACATCAAGGGGTGTAGTTTTTTACATCCCTCTATTGTGATGTCACAAACAAAAGCTTTCACTCTCGTTAATATTCGTTTTACTTCCTAAAACGCCATTGTATTAGCCAATTAAAATGCATTTTACAAAAAAGTAACATTAGAGTTTATATTTAAAGGGATATAAATAGAAAAAATAACAATGTATCATTCAGATTTCTGGAAGTGTATTTCATCTTCTATTTGCAGACAAAAGTTTGCGTAACTTCTTTTTTTTTTAAATGATTCATGACTTGTAATTCAATTAAATGGTCATTCAGAAAATATTGTAGAGAAGAAATATTCACATTATATATTCTACCAAATGGAATTCTACAAAAGTCTTTATTTTATTTCACTAATTTAGCCATGTTAGTGAAAGCTTCCCTGTATTCTCATTTCTGTAGCTCTGTGTATGCTGTTAAATGGTGCTTGTCTGAGAGATTGTTGGTATGAGTATAAAGAAGCCTGGAGATTCCCTGTCACCTGTTGACAGATCCCCAGAATCTGCCAGGATATGTCTCTGAATAATGACGGTATAAGCTGTCCTTGATCATAGTGAACTAGGGTCTGTAGATCATCTAGAGCTGTTTGTACTCTCATTGTGTCTACATGTCTGTAGCACAAGATCTCTAGCATGTACAACAGAACAAATGGTGGGATAAGTAATACTGACTCCTTATTCTGTAGAGCAGACTGTTGTTCAGGCATTAATTCACTGATGTAATGGATTCTATTGTAAAGTGTGATTTCCCATGCTACAGCCTGTCTCATCTTTGTAGACCAGGACTGTCCCCCTACAGCCTCAGTATACATCTCTGTATCTACATTTGACGTAAACATCACACAAGGCTGTGTTAACTTGGCCTTGATAATCTCTATAATATTCAAAGTCTCCTTGTATCTAAGTGTCTTGTAATAATACATGGCTATGTACATCATGTCAGTAACAAAACCAAACTTGGCTGCTAATTTCAGCATGTAACAGGAGATTTTGTCCGCCCTATACCTCAGTTTGTTTTTACGTGTGTAAGTTTCCATGTATAATATAAAAGCAGTTCCCTGACGAACATTAGCTGTAAGTTTCTGTAACAATGGGACTTGATATTGTGTAAGGAAAAGTGAGCCTATGATTTGTACTATTGTATGTAGAGATCTCATACATGTTTCTAGGTTTGGAGTGGAAATTTCGGCATATGCGTGTATCTCTTCAAAGAGATTTTCATCGAACTTAATCTCAGATATTATAATATTTTCATCTGTACAGATGGAGAGGTGGGGGTAGAGAAGGACCTTTATAATAGAAGACCTAATGGATGGACTGTGTAGCAGGAAAGCTAAACCCTTCTCATACAACTCATGCAGTCTTATAGATAGTCGAAGTTGTGCTTCACCATGGACTTTACTCAGAAACATGTTATTTTGGGGAATGAAGAAGTTAGGACAGACCCCCTCATACACCCACTTAAGAATGAGCTTGAAGCATTTCCAGAAACACTCTAGGAGAGTTTGTGGACACCAATGTTGTAATGTATTTTGTTGAATCATCCAGAAAACTGCTGTTTTCATATGATAGGAACACAGTAATTTAACACCATCACCTAGTTCATTGTTAATTATTTCTGTCAAGAACAATTTAAGCAAGCCATAAGTTAAGAATTGACAATGATTCATAGCTCTGTTGATATCTGCTGTATCTGTGGAACTTTCCTCGTCTGTTTGTGAAGAAGTGCAACTGATCATGTTTTTGTCTACTTTTGTGCTGAATTTGGTTTCCTTCTGTTTTGAAGATTCTGAAGTAAAAGGAGGGTTGATATCATGGCGTTTTGCTATGTTATCGATTTTTTCGAAGTACTGGAAAGTCTTCCTCTTCTGGCCAGTTCGCTTCTTGTTCAAAGACAGATCTTTGTGTGGTGCCAGTAGGCTTCTCCATTTCCCTTCAACTTTGCTTTGTACATATTTGTGTCCTGTTTTATTAAGTTCTGCAGTTATCTTCTTCCAAATATCCTTTTTTTTGTTCCGTGGATTTTCTAGTTCTTCTTCGTGTTCCTCATATAAGCTTATAAAAAGCTCTGTGGCATCTCTGGTCTATGAAACTGGCTGACTGTCAACTGTGTTTTCCTCCAGATCACCTATTATGGAAAAAAATTATGGAAAATTATATTGATGTTCTGAGCCCCACCATCTTTTTCCAGAAGAAATCCAACTGACCAACATTACATTTATAAGATTATATTAAACATTCCAAACAAAAGAATTGTATGTATTTTGATTAGTATTATACCCATGAAATAACCAATCACAAAACCAATATTTTTTCAAAGCTACCCCTGCCAACTCAACAAGATTGGATAGTGTACATGTACACTTCTCAAGTTCTCATCATGCAGTCAAAGGTCATAAAAGCTAGTAAACAGTATAATAACTATTGTATTCGATTAAGTCAATTTTTCATATTTCATTTCTTAAAATACACAAGTAGATGTACATGTTTATCTTGCCCAATTAATATAAATGTTTTTTTTTCATGATTTAGCACATTCATGAATAACATCTTACTGTTTGAAGCTTCATCTTCAAATTCCAAATTATCCACGCTAGTACATGCAAGAGTTTTTTCTTCAATGGATGCAGGCTGTTGTGCAGCTTCTGCCACTCCAGACTCTTCCACATTTTTCCGAATTTGTTGGAGTAATTCTTCATCTATAATTATAATATTAAATAATTTTTGTTTGATGTACTTTTCTGGATTAGGCCTAACAAAAAATAAAAGCTGAAAGTAGCTTGCTGTGAGAACTTCATGATTTAATTCCTAAAATTAAATTACTCATGTAGATTTTAATCATACATTTTTCAGAAAGAAAAACTCACCTCCATTTTCTAACCTCCTTATTGTGGGGGCATCCAAAACTTGTATTATTTCTACCCCATCCAGATACTTTAGATGTATTTGATTCCAGTACTTACATAATGTTAGAAATGTTAAGTTTAAAATATTTCCCAGAAACAGAATGGAACGTTGACACAGGCATTTATATGACATGATATAAAACAGAATTATG
>PRKT01002646.1:0-15935 GCA_003671525.1 Saccostrea glomerata | reverse complement strand
AAATCCCAACCCATCCCATCCCATATTTTAGAGTTATGGGAGAATATACATCTTTATATTAAAAAATTATTAAAGACGTTTGTCTGCTGTTGGGGTTTTCTCTGTCTCTTCAGGATTGACTTGAACATTGACTACACTTGGAAGATCCTCGTCGTGGCATTCCATGGGCCTGACCTTGTATGCTGTAATTTTGATTGCATGTTTAGCCTCGCTCGAAGAGTCCTTGATGATATTCCATTGAATTACAATTTGTTTTTCCCCTTGTCGTCTCAAGATTCAGTTTGCGCCGAGCCATTCAACTGATGCTATAATTCATTGTGATGCTGCTGCTTAAAACAAACTCATTTACTGTGAAAATGTGTGCTGCTTTCAACAAATTCATGAATTGGTCTGCTTTGATTGATTGAAACTAACTCAATTGCTGTGCAAAATGTCATGGACAGTGCTTTCCTTGCTAAAATATCTTAAGTAACGTTCGCAGTTTGATAACCCGGAACGATAACTACATACATATAAACTTGTAAAGTTTATTTAAAATACATGTACATAAAATTTAATTGTAAGGTTAATTACCGTTTGCGGTATACCCGGAACGGCCATTGTTTTGCTTATTATAAGTACATGTACATGTAATATTTTGCTTTCATGTTGATTGTTGTTGCTGCTTGTTGAAATTGTTTGGGGTCGCCCTGCTTGGCACCCCTTTGTTGCTTTAAGCCACGACCAACAATCGCCAATATATTAAAATAAACGTGTAAAAAAATCATTTTTGTTTTATTTTCCTCTATATAAATAATTTTGTTTTTGTTTGAAAATTGCTGTGTTTGTAAAATTGCATTTTTACTGTCATTCCTGTTGCACTTTGAATAAAATATTCAAACTGCAGATCTAACACCTGCAGAACCTTTTTCCTATGGGAGCTAGATTTTTGTGCTATTTCCCCAACTAAAAAAAACAGTAGAAAGCCAATGACTACATTAATTATACAGGCCAAGAATAGCATTGTCTGTTGCTGAAATAAGTATAGAAAGTACATGTATTTCCTGTGTTACTGGTAATCTGGAATTGTAAGATCCTTTGAGATTTTGTACGACTTTAAAACTTTTTTCACAAAAAATGATGTTCATCCATAAGAAAGATAATTATAGATATCAACGTAAACAGATATGAGTTATGAACTCTTTCTCTCAGTGACCTTGTACACGCACAAATGACCTTGAGTCATGGTAAAGACACACCCTCCGTTCATAAGCAATCTTTGTGTTAGATAGGAACTCACCATGTTTATCCATGTGGAAGATATGGACCAGACACAAATGACATTGGGACAAGTTCAATCCACACCCTCAGATCATAAGCTTTGTATGAAATGGGAACCTACGAAGTTTATCCACAAGAAAGATATGGACTAGGCACATATCAAGTACTCTTTCTTTTAGTGACTTCGAACTTGTACAAATGACTTTGAGTCAAGGTCATAACACATATGGTATAAGCAATGGTTGTGTGAAGTATTAGATTCTAATTTTTGTCCATAAGAAACATATGGATTAGATACGTTCGCACAGACAGACAGAAGGAGGACGACAGACAGACGGACAAGATGATTCCTCGTTTGCGATGGGTGTAGAATTATGAAAAACGATCGTCGTCACATTTCCATCTTTTTTTTTTAAAATATGATAAGAAATTAAGTTTATTTTTGCGCATAAGAACACTAAAATACAGTGCTTGTAGTATATAACCATGTATCGCATTAGTGGCAGCTTAACTAATGCTGGAAATTATCTAAGATTTAAGAATCATATTTTTTTGAAAATCATGTTTTTATAGATATACATTTTATCTTATAGATTATATACAATTAACTACACAAACAGGAGCTGAATACATCTGGGCTTACCATACTGGCATCCTGGCCCCATCCATCGTGGTTCGCACTGGTTCCCAGGTCCTAAACATGCTCCACTAGTCGCATCAAAGGTTTTGTTTTTACAGTGTTCAAGCTTCGTGCAATCCTCGGTGTGTTTATACTTCCTCCCTAATTTGTATGTACAGAATTTCCCTGCATAAAACAAAACTTAATTTTTTTTAGTTTATCCCTTTACTTTCGTTTCTTAAATTCTTATTGTAATATGTATGTCAGACATTAGATGATCAAATTTATACTTATGCTGTTTTCAAAACTTATAACTTATCAATTGAGAAATCTTATTTTGAAAAAAAAATGAATGACATGATATGTATTATTTTGGCATTATAAAAAAGTCAAACAAAAATGACTTACCATTGATGAAAGGGATTTGTAAAATTGCAGCAAAATAAATAAAAGTAGTGAGAAGAGCAGTCATCTTGACGACTGAAAAAGAGGAAGTAAATTTTTTTAATGAAATAAAACTCTTTTTAGATGCAGGCAAAGGATGCGGAGAAACACTATAGGACACTTTAAGTTACGAAAGAAGAGTACACAGATTTAAATAGGGGCGTGCATTGGTAATTTTGAAAAAAAAAACTGGCTTTCTTAGTCATATTTGTTTTTTTTTAATCTTTGGTCACAATTAAACATGATTTAATAGTAATTGTGTTCATTTGCCTGTCGAAAGTAATAATAATTGTTTTTAATATTGATACCACTTTTTATTTTACTTCAGAAATATAATTTAATAATTTGATTTTAGTTGTAACACGTCATTTGATTGGTTAAACTGTTTTATCCATTTTGTATAACATAAATTGCCTACGTCACAATGAGTTACATCAAAGACGTATTACTCCGCTTGACGTTAACGTTTCTAATATACTTTATTTGAAGCCATTTTCCTAAGGATAAAATGTAAAATTGTCTAATTGTCCACATTGAAATTGAATTATAAGGAATGAAGCTTATTTCAACTTATGTTAACAATATAAAATAACTTGGGACAGTTTACGCCTTTTTGCGTAAACTGTCGCAAGTTTTGTAATATTGTATAACAAAAGGTGAAATAAGCTTCATTCCTTAAATAGAAAATTGAAAACGCCTGTGTATCAAAGCTTTTGAATTCCCTCTTCATGATCACTTTTATCTTATATGTACATCTTCAAAAGATCAAAAGAAACGAAATCGGACATGATTTTGAACTTGTATGAACTTGTACATGTAAATATAACCTCTTTCTTACAATTTGCAATGACCAACTTAAAAACTATATCAAACATTGATATAATGCACATAATAGCCTAAATGTATAAGCGTATAGATAATTGAAAATAAAAAAATGGAATATTGTGTTGACCGCATAAATAAGTTGAACAGAATATCTCTTTGATTGTTAAAGAACACTTCTAAAAAGCAGCCAAAATTGATAAATATGTAACAAATCACATTTTCTGAATAGTGAAATATAGTGTTAATTTAGAATTTACATTCCGTACCTGATTTAGTGAAAGAAAACATAGAGTGGTTGGTTTAATGTTAGGTATTTTATTGAATGTTTGTTGTTTTGCGTCCCTCTCATATGGAGACGAAACCTCTTGCCGACGAAAAGCTGCAAATTTAGCATTGAGGGATCTTTTTTTTCGCCATCACTTACTGCGACACGTCACTCGGTTTATACGGTCTCATCCGATGGATCGGTCTAAACGTCCCACGGTTGGATTTTATTGAGTACGGAAAGAAGAAAAAGGATGCATATATACATGTTCTTGTTTTTCTCAAATGTGTAACTTAAGTGTAGTCCGGATGCTTTTAAAAGAAAACTGTATAACATTTATGATTTGATCTAGATGTTTTTAACTGAGAAACATTTATAATGTATTCTGTTTTTAAGGGCCCGGGGTAGCCTAACGTTATAATGTTTTATTTATCGATTGATTGATTGATTGATTGTATGTTGACAGTTGTTTAACGTCCCCATCAACAATTTTCACTCATATGGAGACGCCCATAGAGTAATTAAAAAAGTTTTAGAGTTGCACACAAAGGAGTTGAACCTTATTCTCGGGTTAAAATCCCAAACCGGGAAGTAAAACCGGTCCTTTTGATGACCGAGATCATGTGTCGATGACAACGACCACTTAATAATCAATGGTTCGACCCTGAAAGTGATAGGGTCTGTCTCTATAGATGTGAAAAATCTCGAAATGGATGTGAAACGTACAAATTTTTTTGAAGTATTAACCTAATTGTAACGCTTCAAAAAGCCGCTAGCAATTCACTAGTTTATCTTTTTAGATAATATCAAGAATATTGAAATGATGAAAAACAGAACAGAATAAAAGAATTCGATGTATATGACCTAAAATACAGTTGTTTTACTGAAATATGCATACATGTATTTTATTTTTATTTTATTACAATATACAAATTAATCATTTATATCTCTTTTTGGTTTATTTCCTGAAAATTCTTCCTCATTTTTCCGTCCTGTTTATGAATTGTTAAAATACTTTGAAGTAACCTATATATCGAATTTTTAGCATTATGTGCAGAATTTTCTCCTCTATGCATACGTTTTTATCTTGACACTTTCTTAAACCGTGTTTTTTAAAATTTTATTGTATAATATATTAACATTAAACATTTTAATGCTACATGTATGTTAAAATTTGTCTTTTATAAATTATCTTAAGCTTTTAGAAAACGGCACTTTTACTACAGACAAAAAAAAAACAATAAGTCAGCAAAAGAATGTTGTTTGGAGAGAGTAAGAACTTGAATGGGATTGGAAGGACAGCAATGGCACAACACAACTGAAAGTATCTTTCTTAACTGTTAATTTCAGTGACAGAACACGTTTTGCTTTCATAATTAAGTACAAATATCCTGTTATTTATTACTATACACATTTAAATCAAAATGGTCTTAATTTTTTAACACTAGAACCAAAAGGAGCATTGACATTGAAGTAAATGCATCTTTGACTCGTTAATTTTGAATTATATTAGCTCCCTCTTTTCACAAATAAGCGTTGCAATTTTGATTCTAAAAGATCACTCTAAAAGATCATATTATCAATTGCAAATATTAAACGCTTTATTAAATAAAATAAAATATATAGATTTAACCTTACCTTTTAACCCTGGAATTGTTCGTTTTTCTGGAAACGGTATATAAAGGAATCAGTCATAAAAAATAATTAAATGCATAGATAGCAATATATATTATCCGATATACTCTGTTCGGCATTGCACACGCACTAACTGGCACACTTACGTACATGAAAGGATAATTTTGTTCCGTGTAGATAATAAAATAACTTTCTTCAGTATTGATGATATAATAATGGAGAAATATCAGTAGAAGTAACCAGCTCCAATATTCAGATAATGAAAGCTTTGGTCGTCTCCTCTCAAAGGGCTTTCATTTTACAAAAACTAAACAGTCTAAAGTTAAGCGTCTAAAGAGGAATGATGACAGTTGTTATGTAGTAATATGATTATAATTGCGATTTCAACATCCCCTCTTTCAAAACTTCCTTATTCATATTTTCCAAGGAGACTAAAATTTAAAATTTGTTACAGTATGTTTTAATCCATCTATGCAAGCCATGGGATTCAATCCAATATTTCCTACCGCTTTGCTTTTGGGGGAACACGAAGGAAAGTAAATTCTTTGTTTATGGAAAACATGTACATAATAATCGTGCAAGTATAAGAGTATAAGAAAGATACATGTAACTAGTATTACTTTTGAGTTCACCCGGGCTGGTGGCTCAATTGTGCTTTTCTAATTGAAGAATGTCCTGCCTGTGTTGTCTGCTTTTCTGGTTTTTGTAAACTGTTTTACATTTTCAAATTCTTCTCCAGAACCACTAAGTCAATTAACACAAAGCATTCGAAGGTGAAGGGAAATTCCACGCCATCTTTCAAATGGAAATGATTAGGAATTTTTGAATTGTATTTGGTATCCTTTAAAACCATTCCCCTCAAAAACCAATGAGCCAGAAAACTGGAAATACAGTAGATTCAAATGTATTCATATTATGACCCTCCGGGATTAAGCTGTTTAAGCTGGGATTTCATATTGTCCAAAAGTTCTTTAGAATTGTTGAGTATCCACATCTGATTCACACCACTTCTAGAATATATTGTTGCACAGTGCTCTTTAAGTTTTTCCTTCACTACTGTCAATATCTTAGTGAGAAGTAAAGAAAGAGGTTTGCTTGAACATTTACTGGAATTCGCAATGTATCTTTGTGTGTAAGGATTCTTATGACATTTTGGAATCCAATATAGATGTATATATATGGTTGTTCAAAATCATTGTGGTCCTTCGGAATATGAAAAATATTCAAAACTGACATATGATTTTGAAGAACGTCTTCTTAAGAAAGGGAACTATGAGTATAAGTAGAATTACCACTTGTAGAATTAAATCCAAGATCTTCTAAAATACAATTTATTTAATGAGACTTACAATTTATTCCCAGATGAAAACGGTCGAAACAGTGGAGGCTTATTTTTTGTGTAGTACGCCATAAAAATGTGATGTAAAGAGCCACCTTATTTCTTTTCAAGTACAACAGCCCTGTGGAAATCCAGGTTAGAATAGGTCCTCAGTACCCCCTTGCTTGTCGTAAAAGGCGACTAAATGGGGTGGTCCTTCGGATGAGACCGTACAAACTGAGGCCCCGTGTCACAGCAGGTGTGGCACAATAAAGATCCCTCCCTGCTCAAAGGCCGTAAGGGCCGAGCATAGGCCTAAATTTGCAGCCCTTCACTGGCAATGGTGACGTCTCAATATCAGTGAAATATTCTGGAGAGGGACGTTAAACAGTATACAATCAATCAATAGATCAATCAGTCAAGTACAGCAGGACCATTACCGTTGCTCAATCGGTAGGGTTCTCGCTCGACTGACCCGAGTTCATAAAAAGTAAATATATAGCAACTGTTCCTTCACGATGCGTTTGGCACTTAGGAGTGAAAGTTGCAGATCCCTCCGGTGAGACCTTAAAAATCCAGGCCACGGTAGATGTTGGCACGATAAAGATCCCTCACTGCTCAACTGCCTTAATGTCCGAGTAAAGCGCAAAATTTAAAGCCCATCACCGGTGTAAGTGTCGTCTCTATACGAGTGAAAAATTCTTGAATGCGACGTATAACAACATACAATCGATCTATCAATCAATCAAGTATTGTCAAGCCGTATTTCGGCATACACTATATATAAAGGGTCTTCAAGTAGTGTAGTTTCAAGCATGTTTCAAACATGATACTTGGGGAAGCACAAGGAGAATCAAAGTTATAAATAAGAATATCTAGAAATACCTGAGAAAATCTTTTCGAGAAACCATAAGCATGATTATTCAGATATATATTGGAGCCTCTTCCGGTATTGTAAATTGAAATTGATTTTAAAATCATGATCTTGTGATGTAAAATGAGGCTGAAATGAGATCTAAAACAATTGGCAAAATATCACATTTCAATAAGAAGAAAAACTCTTAAAAGTTCTCTTATCATCAACAGAATGTTTGTGATAAAGATACATGTAGTGTAGAGTGAAATTTGTTCAGATCCCACGGGTAGGATGATGCCATAAACCGTACGTATTATCAATTTGTAGGAAAAGAATTCTGATGATGAATAATAGACGAGCCAAAGTTTTATGTGAGCATTATGTCTAATGGGCCTCCTGATACTATATTGTGGTTAAAACTGGCTTCAATATACAAATATTGCTGCAATAGTACAATTTACAATGTATGCAGAAATATATGTTTGGGTGAAAAAAAACCCACCGTGACACGTTTTACCAAATTTATAGAGAAGCATTTTCTGTTTTCACAAATCAGTCACAGTGCCAAATTGGACTTTTAGAAACTGAAAATGAGTGGTATTTTATTGTCTACATTATGATACATCTAGTGTTACCATATTGAACAAAATGTAGGATTCCAAAGTAATATGGGAATCTAAAGTCCGATGGTCACACAAAAGTCCGATGGTCACACCAAAGTCCGATGGTGTGT
Organism: Saccostrea glomerata; assembly: GCA_003671525.1. Taxonomy (NCBI): domain Eukaryota; kingdom Metazoa; phylum Mollusca; class Bivalvia; order Ostreida; family Ostreidae; genus Saccostrea; species Saccostrea glomerata. Next base: position 7,980 of record PRKT01002646.1, on the reverse strand, counting down.
AAAAAATTAACATTTATGACGTCATAGTACTACCGCGATATGCGAGTTGGTGCAAAGTAAAGACTTATCCTAATCAGTCGAGGGGTGTACGAGAACTGACCCTCATATCTCCAAAATGTGCAAGCAGAAGCAAAATCAATAAAATTAAATGCGACGACGAATTCAGAAATGATGGCTTTTGAAAGCAGGACAACGGCGTCAGTGATTGATATCGAATTATTGTGACGTCATATTGTTTCTCCTCACCACCGGATTTTGGCGTGTCAGACCATCGCACTCAAGCGCAGCGCGTCTTATAGGAAACGAGCCATCGGACTTCGACGTAACCTTCGGACTTTGGCGTCCGTAAAGACAGCGAGCCATCGGTCTTTGGCGATACCATCGCACTTGGGCGTCACCATCGAACTTTATAGTCTTACCAAATGAATATAAACAATAAAAATGAGGCTGTTAATGATTAATAAAATTATTGTCAAAGAGATAATTATTTTATGATTAAAAGTTGAAATTTGAATATACATGTATCAATTATGTTCACAAATGGAACAAGAAATACCGTTTCACAAATGGAACCAAAAAAACCGTTTCATCTTAAAACTTGTTATTTTTTGACACTGTTACCTTTTTGATATTATTAATTTTGGTCACAAAACCAATTGATGTGTACACTTGACTCCGGATTTTTACAATCAAATTTTTCAATTGCTGAATTCGAATATGTTAAAAACAACTCTTGGCAAATTAGTAGATCAGGATTACGATATAAATTGTCAATGTGACAAAATATCATTTTTATTAATTAACGAAAGAATAAAATTAAACATTTATATCTCTGGTTTTGATTTTTAAGCGGAAAGATTTAATTTTACTATATTCCTAATTGATCATTTATCTGAAAGAAATATCCTTTTTATTTCAGAAATAAACAACGTTATTTAGTGAACATGGCGTTATGAATAGCAATTGCTCTGCTGGCATATTCCATGATGCCCTCTAGCGCTAATCGTTGTTTACTACTTATATTTGCATTCTTTGATGTTGTCAAGAATATCAGAGGAAATCCGGGCTTACATAAGGATGTGGCTTGTTGTCTTCAGTAATGAAAAACACACGGCTTTAAAATTAGTATACCTGATCATTGCACTTTTTTTTCTAATAAATCACAAACAATTTATAAAATACTAGCCTCTTTTAAAACACAGTTATCTGGATACAAGCTGCGCCGTCGTCACATTCTCTTAATTTTTGTTTTGATGCGATGTGACGTCATCAATCAACGTTATTGAAACCCTCTGACAAAAATCAATAAATTAACCGTTTGATGAAAAAAGAGAATGCTTTAATAATCATTCTAACTCCAGAATGCTTTTCTATATAATTTTTAGAAAATTTTATATTTATTTTTTAGAGCTGAAACCGTTCTTGAAATAGACATACTATTAAATTAAAGAAATTTTGCTTTTTCTGAATGTTTTATCACCCTGGTGTGAAGAGTTATCGTTCTTTGTACAAATATGCAAAAATGTGATAGGAAAAAATAAAAATATGGCAATTCTCTTCAATTTTTAAAAAATATTACAATTAAATACGTTGACCAAAATTAAATTTTTAAATATATAAATCAGCAATTTTAAATTGTTCTGAATTTCTTTTTTTCCAAAAATTATTAAAAAAAACTTATATTTATTTCTTTTACGAAACATTTCATATATATACTTCTCAACACATAATATGTTTGTAGTAGAGCTTGCACTGCACGCGTGTGAAAGAGCAATTGCACTCATAGCAGAAGCAATTGTGTCTATAGTTTTATGAATGCAATTGATGACTACATGTTCATAGAGGGAGAGTGCAGTGGATATGTAAATATATACATGCAAATGATTTCCCTAGTTAATAAATTATTAATTTATTAGAGAACCACGTATCTTATGAAAGTAATTTTGAATTAATTTTTAATGTCGCTATCTTTGATGATGCCATTAAATAAACCATCTGTATCTTTACGTCCATGTAAGATCTACATAGCTTCCACATACCATATACAAATCATTACGTCGTACATAACAGGAACATATTTGTTAAATGCTTTCATCTAATATAATAATAATAGTTAGTGGGATGTACTTTTTTATCGACGCGCTGATCAATTAATACATGATTCTCCGACCTTACAGAATGCTAGGAAAACACTTAATTCTTTATATTTGGTGACCAAAATATCTGGCGACTTTGATTGTGATTATCCTTTAGTGCAAAACTATTTGTATGACCCTTAACGCCGATATAACAAAAACGGAGAACAAGAATTTTAAATTTAATAAAAGCAAGCTATTGCTATACAAACATGTTTCTAAATAAATGTAAACAATAAAAATTCAGTCAGAGAACTAACATAAACATGTTTAAGTGTACATTTTTATAGCATATTCAATAAGGTTTGTATATGAATTCTGAATATCCTTTGCACTTTTTTCATTTATTGAAAATTTGAAAAGTCATCAAATTGGTTCAAGAACTCCATAACTGCATCGTAAGTGCAACTGCACCTAAAACAATGACGAATCAGATATTCTATTATATTTGAGAATACTTACAAAATAATGTTTGAAAAAATTGAGATTTATCTTAAATTTAATTTACACATCATAAAGTACGATCCTTCACATATTTCTTGCATTTAAAAATTATTGAAATTTTCAAAGTATCAAGAAGACAATATCACTAAGTGATGGTATCAGTGAGATTAAATTTGACCGGTCCTATATTAGAGGCAGGGACAGGTCTAGGTCATTAACTTTTCCCTGGACATTAAGAATAAAAAAAACACTGGTTCCAATCGAGAAATGCTATACTTGCATTTCAAAAGATTGATTTTTTTTCTTTTGCATAAAAAGAAACTACCATACAGGGCCTACAAGATGATATAACTACATTGACAAAAATATTTTAATTAAAATGAATATTTGCTAGTCCGAATTTTCTCTACTTTTCTTGCATCTTAATGATATATTAGTTATTTTTATATGCTTCCTTCATGTATATGTTTCTTATTTTCACATAAGGTAAAGTTGTCACATAAAGATACAAAATGATACAAAAACAAAATGTTAAAATCGTTTATTAAGAGATAAAAACCCTTTTTACGGATATTTGGCTTAAGGTATGTCACTCGTCAGCTTTTTAGAAGAGTACGTGCATATCTGTTTGCTGCAAAGCTATTCATTAAAATTCAATTTTTATAACATATTGAAATTCAACATTAGAGAGGTTAAGCAGATGACCGTGTACGTCTACGTGTACGTGTAGCTAGGGAAATCCCCTAATTTAATGCGATTTTCGTCATCAGTTTTGCATACTGCGTAATTCTATAAGGTGTACACAACGTGTAGATTAGCAAGTACACGTAGGTGAAAACTTGTAGCTTCTTAAACTCACACTACGGAATAAATATTTTTCAGTCGGTATTTGGTATGAAGTTGAGAATTTATTACGAACATCCAATGTATCTTTTTTATTTCAAGTCATAGATTTATTTGATACGAATGGATTGTAAAGTGCCGTGCTAAAATGACGTTTTACACGTACCGGTGCACGTTTAATTTGTTAAACAGAAAACGACATTAGTTACGCGTACGTGTAAAATCACTTCTAGGTTTACACGTACAAGTAGACGTACACGGTCTAATGCTTAACCTCTCTAATGTTAATGCTATAACATTCAACGAGAAAACTGCTCAGAAGCAATATTTATGAGAAACTATTTCTTGTGGTGGGTGGATATTTAGCAGATAATTCTGCAAATCTGCACATTTATTAGATTTAATTTCTTGGAACCTTAGCCTCACATACTTTTACTCGGAGAATATTCTCCGTTATGATATTGCTAGGAACATTAAATATAGGTCTTAATTTATATTTTTAGAACAAGTTTTACACCTTCCTTCAACAAACTTTGCCAAAAAATAAAGATATGTCAAATAAGTCTAAATAAAATTCATACCATTTTTTGTCTGAAAATCACACATTTTGACCAATATTTCAAAATTAATATCACTGACACCAACTTTTTCTTTCTTTATTTTAAAGTACTCGATACTTGTGACTGATGAGCACTTAAGTCGTAAAAAGCTTGATTTACTAAAATGCTTTAATGTCTATTAGTTTTTTTATACCCCAAATATGTTACTTTTTAGTGCAAAAAGGTCAAACAATAATTTACGCGCATTAATTTGCAAGAATTGTTCAGTGATAAATATCACTCAAGGTATTCTATGTAAAATAAAATTATACTTATTGCAATGGTTACATCTGATTAAATATGGTACAGGTTTAAGTAATTTACCAAAGAGTTAAAGTTTAAGTGCAAAAATGTCAACTTAAATGTACCGTAGATCAGTAAGATGCACACTGACCCCCTATTATCTCTACGATTTTGAGCCACACAATATGAGTACTTATCCAAAATATACTTCTAAAAAAATCTTTGATTTAACAAATTCCACGAGTGACATACCTTAAATCTGTACTTATATAGGAAGCTTTTAAAAGCTAACATAGTTCTAGTTTATTTGAAAAATCATATTTATTTGAAATATTTTGAAATTTCCGTCCCTCATTATTAATTTTACTTACATTAAAAATTTTTTTCAAGTCTTTGATTTTGTAAAAAAAATAAAAATTGAATTCATTGTTCTTTAATAATTTTGAGAGGCAGAAAAAAAGATATTTTCATACGCCACCATTCCGCCAAAAATATAGTCCCTTGTAGTTTTCAAACGCAGTTTACCTTTTCTATATAACGTTGTACAATTGTGATGAGAAAAGAAAAATATGATCTTTTAAGGTTTTTCCACTCTCACAAAAACCACAAAAACTTTCACACTTGATTGTACAAAGTACAAACATTGCATTTATTTTCAGTTTATATAGTTTAAATTTTCTAATTGTTGCAATATATATATATATATGGTGTGGTAAAAATATATATATATATATATATCCAAAAGAAATAAAATAAATATCTCAGTGTCCGGTAATCAATATCAAAATAAAATAAAAAGGCAACACTTGTTAAAACGTAAGCGCTTTCATTGTTTTCTTCAGACGTTTTTAAAAACAATTTCAACTTGTGACGTAATAAAGTTACCTGGTGGTAACGTCAAAAACAATACAATGACGTCACAATACTGAAAGAAGAAACTTTTACATGAGTTAAAAGAAAATAAGCATATTGTTTGGATACAAATGTCAGTGTTTTACAAAAATATGAAAATGTCGAAAGTGAACTATTTAGTGATGGTTTTAACAGTTTTATAAAGTATTTCTCCTTTTCTCGTCTTTGCACCACATTGTCTGTATAAAGTTGGTAAAATGGAAAAACTGAAAATTGTCCCCGGCCACAAATATCAAGATGTCCGCTTACATTTATTTTACGGTATTCAGGTTGGTTAATGTGCTGTTTGTGTATGCGGATACGTGTACGTAGTGTGGTTCCAGTTTCCCCAATATAGAATTGTCCACATCCTGCACATGTAATACAATAAATAACGTTTTTGACTCGCATGTCATGTCTGCCTTTACGGTAACTTTATACAGACAATGTGGTGGAATGTACAGGTATTGTAAAAAAAGTTTAATTCTAGATACACACTCAATCATGGTGGTCGTGTTTTAGTGTCCCTAATACACAAAGTTCATGTTATTTTTCTATACTTGTTAATGATATATGTTAATGACCTGTCATTATGTTTTCTTACAGTTTAAAAAGCAAAATTTTTAGCTTTAACATTGTAAATCATAATCTGAATGTTTTTCTTTGTTAATATGGTAAATATATAGGTTTTTAGGTCACATAGTATTATATAATAATAAGGACATTCCAGGCGTCATTTTAGTTTCCAGGCGTAATTTTTTTTACGGGCGTCATTTATTTTTCCGGGCGTAGCTCATTTGCATTTTTCACCTCAAATTCCTGCCCATTTACGCTTGGTTTCTGCCTAAGTTACGCCCGAAACCTGTGTATCACCATATATGTAGTAATGTAGAGAGACAATTGACGCCTCTCCAAGTACGCCTCAATTCCCACTATATTCCAGGCAGAACATTTCGTACAGGGAGGTAAGAATTTGGAAAAATTAATCAAGAATCAAGCGCACTTTTTGTGCGCAATAAATATACAGTTTTTCAATGGGTGGCACTGTAGCTCTCTGGTCTATCAGTAATTTTTTTCGGTGAGCTACAGATCTGCAGCTATGAATTTTCCTCTTTGAGCAACCAATTTTAAACATACATGCCAGAAATACATGGAGGAAAATATTTACAATCTCAAGATTATGAATTAACAGAGGCTTAATAACAAACGTACTTTCAAAAGAAAAATCAATCGTGTTAACTTTACCTCAGTAACCAGTATAACAAATTGAACTTGGTTCACCCTTGAATAAGGAAAGGATCTGGGAATGTTGCCCTACAACATGGCGGCCATGGGGAATAACTCTTGCTTTTAAATTACCTCAATGGAAAAACCATCTATTTTGAAATTTTGTACATGTATGTATAATTCTGCATTGTTGTGTAATATATGGCTTGCTGCATTTATATATTTCAGACACTCGGGTGCAACAGTATTTAAAAAAAACATTAGGCCTATCCTAGTTCACTAAGCCTAGCTGCAGATCTGTAGCTCTCCGAAAAAAATATATCTCCGGTCTATCAATAATTTTTTTTCGGAGAGCTACAGATCTGCAGCTACACTAAGCCTTAACAATAGTATCGTGATAATATAAGAATGCATAGAGCCTGTGCCAGGTCCATCTTTCAACACACCAGCAGTATCTACCTTGATATATTATTTAAGGGGGGACCTATGTCCGAAAAGTCTTTGTGTGAAATTTTCAAAACTTTGATATTTCTTTCCTGACCGCTTGCTCTTAATTTTGAGGTATTAAAAACAATACCTTTATATGCTTATATTTACACAGGAGCACGTGCAAAAACAGTGTGAAATGCTAAAAATAGATTATTTTCAGACATTATTGTTCTACTTTAAATATGCGCTAAAAAGAACCAAAAATGTCAAATCACATTCAAAATCAACAGGTATTTAATTTATATGACTTGTATCTTTAAAATGAAGGCAAATTCATTTTAATTTATCTCGCATGAAAAATTATAAAGGAGCGCAATATAAGTTTCACCCCGTTTTTCTTGTCATATTTTTTACAATTCTGACATGCATAACAGGTAATATCTGAAAAAGTCTTTGTGTGAAAATGTTGTAATTCATATTTTTTGAAAGAACTGATTTATCTCTTTATTTTAACAAAGAAAAAAGTATACCTTTATGATAAAATAAACGAGAAATATGACGTTTTCTTTTATTTTCGTACTCTTGTGTAATAAATATTTACCTTTCTGCACTTAGAAAAGGTAAGTAAGCACTGACAAACATCTGAATATAAAATTATTTTGCAAAAACGAGTACTTTGTTTTGATTAGAAACAATTTAAACAGATTAATTCTTTTCTTCTTCATTCTAATCATTCTGTCCCCCCCCCCTTTCCCCGTCAACAACAACTAGGAATGACTTTAAATACAATAAAATATACATGTACTATAAATCAATAAGCAAATATAAGTACAAGTACATTTCTTAATTTATTTTCTTAGTTTTATCAAGAAAACACAATCAATGGTTAACATAAAATTAAACATATTTCCCTGATTTAAGCCGCTTTCTTTGCTGAATTTTATCTTAAATCTTTTTGCACTTATATATCAGCATATCATCGAGGTATTTCTTCACAACTGAAATTGCTATGAATTATCGACCAAAGGAAGAGAATTCTAATATTAACAAACTCCATAAAACAAATAAAACTGTTATTAATGACGAATAAATTTTCTTTTTGTAAATTGTGTACGTTGTTGATTAATAACAATGTTATGCCTATACTACTGTTGCATAAGTCAACAGGT